>JARSSU010012304.1:0-11421 GCA_029619165.1 Eurosta solidaginis | reverse complement strand
TAATTGTAGAGTTGCCTCTGTAGACTGCAATTTTAAATGCTACAAATAGATGTGGCGGATATGATTCCAGTAGCATACTCTGGTACTAAAGCACATTCTGGCTACGAGCCCAGCTGCCTCGGGAACGATTTTTACCCTAAAGCGCTCTTCGGGTCTCGGGATTTTATCATTTCATGGATATCCTAGAAAACATGCTGTTTCATAGGGTCTCGTGACCAAAGAGACATAGGTTTTACAGTAAGCGTTTGTTCCACATTACCAATGAAAATATATCATAAGGGGACGACGTATAATGCAGGACAGAGGTGATTCTGGATAGATACGATTTTATCTATTACTGTATATGGATCCCGACCGAAGCTATGCTAGTTGGGGCGATATTCATGTTATAATTTAATGGAAACTCGTGTCTGCGGTCGATGTCTGGTGTCAACAGAATGACGGTACATAATGAATTTGATACCGGCCGTATATCTTTTATTCTATATTCCTATCGCCCTAGATTTGGCATGCGGATGTGGCAGCTTCCTCATCTGTAACACAGCATTGCGAAT
Organism: Eurosta solidaginis; assembly: GCA_029619165.1. Classification (NCBI taxonomy): domain Eukaryota; kingdom Metazoa; phylum Arthropoda; class Insecta; order Diptera; family Tephritidae; genus Eurosta; species Eurosta solidaginis. The sequence goes on along the minus strand of JARSSU010012304.1, from coordinate 10,867 downwards.
TCCCGTTTCATCAAACGACTATCTCTAAGATCTTTGGAGTTAAAAGTTGTACAGTGAGCTGCATACTTTGAACTGTGGTCGGGAAGAAATCTCACTCTGATTATAAATGAGATATTGCGTCTCGGGAAACAAGACGTGCTGTCTTTGCTCGGGATAGCACGTACCAAAAGCAAGTGCCTGTATGTAGGCAGCGCAGCACAGTGCAAAAAATGCACCTGTCTGGTGTGTACCTTTGTTGAGAACAGAAGATCGTCGGAGGCAAGATCATTTCATTTCATTGTCGTACTCGTGTTCTTCTTCCCGAAAAGCGGAGACAGAGGCTTATGCTAGGCATGCTTCATTTAAGGTACGTGGATAGTATTGTGGGCTGCATGCGCTGTTGAACGCCAGCACAGCCGTTACCTGAGCATCAGTGCTGGTAGAAAGTTATGAAGGTATGCTTAAACTGAGACAGAACGCTGTTTGGGGGAGTACAAGATGCCATAAAATATTAAGGAAATTACGGGCGACGTATGCTGAGATCTTACTAAGAAAACATACAACCATCCTTTGCACGTGACTCACTTACAGTATCTCGGCTAACTTTTCGAAAACGTTCTATCTAAGAAAACTTTGATTAACGTCCTATTTCAGAATTTGTTTCAAAAACGCCCTATCTAAGGTCAAGTTCAATATATTTTGACATTAGCTGGGATGTTTATGAAAAAAATTCTAAGATATTGAATTCTTCAATTGAATGCTGAGGTAGGGCATTTTGAAACAAATTCTGAAATAGAGCGTTATTCAAACGTTTTTTTGAGATAGGGCGTTTTCGAAACGGCAACCGAAATAAGGTGTTATTTCACTCAGAATTCGATTAATTATTTTCCGGAAAACTCAGCCGAACCAACAAACACAATTTAACCGAGTTTAGATTCAACACCTTCCCGGAGCAAGGTCCCAGCTGCAAGTTAGTATGCTCATAGGATGAAAATTTAGGCATGAGATACAACAAATTAAATGAAATTACCCTCAAACGGCAGACTTTGTTAGGGAAAAATCTCAAGTTGCTCCGGTAAGCAAAACCTTTTGCCCGGAGAAACGAAATTTGGGGTTCGTCCTCGGCAGCGGTCTACAAATCCATCGAGAATAGGCTCTACAACAAATATGGGCTCCCTTGGCAGATGCCGCTCTGAGTCAGAAACGAAAACTTTAAGTGCCGTCAATTCATTGAACGAAGGAGAAAAAGCTTGGTGCTAAGTTTTTGAGCTCGGTACTAAATTCGCGTTAACGAATTACTTGGTTTGTGAAGTTATTGGCATAAGCTACTCCACAACTAATTCTTTCTCCCGTGGTTGATCTATTTTAGATTGGCGCTAACTTCCTTTAAGAAATGAAATAGAACGCATCAAATAATTGTCATCAGTTTATAAGAAATATTATTCGGCTCCGCATTAATCTACTAAATAAGAAAATGGCTCTAACTAACTCATCGTACTTAATTAAAAGTGCCTCGCATATTCTTTTCTACTAAATCCTCACCAAACTACCATTAAGTAAATAATAGACTCCCAGACAATTGCCATGACATTAATGAATAATTCCCATATGTCTGCTCGCATCCCAAACACAAAATTTCATTCACATTGTAGACATTTTGGGACCACAGCCTCTCCGTGCAGGGTAATTAGAAAAGTTCAAAACTAAAAGTGGTTTGTGGTTTCTGTTTTATAGTTTATCTTGCTCAAAATTCAAAAGCTAGATAGTTTAAATACACAATACACATATTCTGGTTAATGGCAGTTTCGCTTGCCAACAACAATGAAGCAAACCCAATGAGATGCAGAGAAGCAAGAGTATTCACCATTTTCATTCACATCACATTTCGAATCCAATTTGGTTTTTGCACGTTTTGCTCGTTACATGTTTTAAAATTCCAAATATTACCAATTTTATTTTCATGCAACATGTGTTAGCGGTATTTTATATAATGAAAATAAATATATATATACATTAGAATGGTCCTTCTAACCAAATAAAATATTGTTTTACAGTCTCACCCCCTCGAACGGTAGTACCTAGGTCAAAAATATGGCACATCAATTTTGGTCCCGATTGGAGACGTTGTTCTGTTCTAGCTTTGGTATATCTACATAACTATTAAGCAGTTGTTACCTTTTACTCGCCCTTCCCCTCACCGTCCCCATTTTCTTTATCTTTTTTTCACTCTTCCCTATGTCTTTCTCTTTTTCTGCGTCTCTTTCTCCCTCTCCGTCTTTTCCCTCACTTCTTTTCCGTTCCATCTATCTATATCTATCTATCTTCGTCCCAGTCCCAGTCGGTCCTTGGTCCTCCTAAAGGCTACCTATGTATGAATTTCAGGCAAGTCGAACCGTGGATAGAATTTGATCGACAACACGGTGTGCAAATTTGATTCAAATGTTTAAATAGTAAAGGAGTCCATCGCGGAAAACAATGTGACATGAAATTTATATATATATACTAGCAGACCCGGCAGACGTTGTTTTGACCTAAATTTGGCCTATCTGCATACATTTTAATAAGCTTTTTCCGTCTAACTCTGCCCTACCCCTCTACACTTTATCCTAATCTTTTTACTCACTCCTCCCTCCGTCCTTTTCGCTCATCTCCATCTGTCTCATTCTATCTATTTCTCTCATTCTCAATTTTTTCTCCTTCTTCTTCATCTCTTATTGCCAGTCCCAGAGGGTGGTATGTATTTTGTTCCAGTCCCATTCCGAGTCTCAGTCCCAGTCCCACTCCGAGTCTCAGTCAGTCCCAGTCCTAGTCCTAATCCCAGCCCCAGTCCGTCTCTGGTATACTTCCGGAAAAAAGCATCGTAAATACTAATATAGGTAAATTTATATACGAAATTTCAGGCAAATCGAATAGGACGTATGCAAATAGGTATGTGGGTATTATTAATTCTTGTCTTTATTTCGGCTTCGCATGCTTTATTTATCAGTTTTTCCAGGTTGATGCGACTAAATCGATATCACAATGAACTTTAGAGCTCTCAGCAACAGCTTTCATTTGATATCCATAATACACACACATTCTAGGGTATCCGGTCCATGTTTTGGCCTATATCTCGAGACCCTGTCACTCAGCGTGTAAAACTTACACTGTACTATAGCGCACATCAACAGCTTCAATTTGATACCCACAATGTAAAAACATTGTCAGGCGTTCACGGGCCCACGTTTGGCCTATATCTCCAGACCCAGTCACCCAGGGGTATGAAAATTATCCTCTACTAAATCACTCATCAACAGCTCTCATTTGTTATCCATATTGTATAAAGCACATTCTAGGGGTACCTGGGTCCACGTTTTTGGCCTATATCTCGAGACCCTAGCTCACCCAGGGTATGAAAATTATCCTGTACTATAGCACTCATCAACAGCTTTCATTTGATATCCATATTGTATAAACACATTCTAGGGGTACCCGGGTTCACGTTTTGATCTCAAGACCTAGGCACGTAGCGAAAAAGGGGTAGACGTTGGCCGATTCTCAGACCTACCCAATATGCTCACAAAATTTCATGAGAATCGGTTCAACCGTTCGGAGAGAGTTAAGCCTCTAACACCGTGACAGAAGAATTTTATATATTAGATTAATATACATACATGAGGGTGGTCCTTATAAATCAAAAACAATTATTGCCTACCAGTCTCATCCCTCGTCAAACGGTTATACCGAGGTCGAAATATCACATGTGACCCGGTCTATGAAAAGGTGGCTTATGACTAAAAAAACAGCTGTTTACAGCTGCTTCTTGCAATTTCTTTTTTGAGTCATTAGCCACCTTTTCATAGACCGGGTCACACATATTAATTTTGGTCCCTATTGGAGACGCTTAAAGGATGTCGCACAATGCCCAAATTAAAATGCCCTGTGAGACTAATTTAAATTGAATTTTTTGAGTTCCAAAATCCACATAAACGCTCGTAGCTTTAATACCCATAGCTTGATTACATGAAGTTCATCTGCAGATTCAAAAATAGATGTTTTTATGCGTGACTGAGACCTGGTTTAGGCAAGTTATTAGTGATACATGTATGTATTAAATGGTACAAATGAATAGGAAGCGACAGGTAAACGGGTGCCAGAGACGGGGGTGTTGCAGATACTACAAAGCAAATATTCCTCACAAAATAATTTTTAAGTCAAGTGTAGATGATCCTGTTGAGTATATTTCTTGGATGTTGGGAATGGGTTAATAAATGCTTAATTATATGTGTATACAACCCCAATAAAACAATTTAAGCTAGATAATTACTTTCGCAATTGCCCCAATTTTCGCACATGTATGAGCATATATTACTTTGTGGTGATTTCAACACGGATATACTCAACAATGAGTAACGATGTCTAAAATTAACGGATGACTTGAACTCCATAGGAATTGATGTCATTATAATAATATCCTACGCGATTTCATCCAATTACAAACTAGTTGTTAGATTTGTGTGCACATGTAACAGTTCGGAAGTGCTCCATTATGACACTTCTCCCTGCTGGATTATCTGACCACGACATGTTGTTTATTATCCTTAAATTGCACAAATAGAACACACTTCTACTACTGGGATTTTAAAGCAGCCAATCTTTCTGAGCTTGCATATGAGGCAAGTGTTTTGCATTGGAACAGCGTCTGGATCCTTCCTGATATTAATCGAGAACTAAATTTTTTGTTTCGCAAGTACTTTACTTGTTTGACAAATATATTCCACTAAAAGAAGTCAAAACTCGAAGCAGGAAATAGCCATGGTTCACGAGTTAAGTGTTGAGGGCTATTAGAGCACGTAATAAGCTATATAATCGCTGGAAGCGAGACCGTACGGAAACAGCCTGGGAGTTTTATCGCCAAGCCAGAAATAGTGCTACATTGCTAATTAAGAATTCTAAAAAAGAATTTACAAAACCAAGCTTGATACTGATTTGCTGGTAAAAATCTGTGGCAAAACTAAGATCCCTAGGTATTGGGAGCAAAAGTAATCAGATGGCCTTTAAATACTGGCGATATAAACAATTCTTTCTACAGTCACGCAAACAAAAAAATTATGGGAATTTTAAGTGATGAAAGTTTATTTCATACACCAGAAGATAAAATTTCAGTACAATGCAGTAACAGAGTTGATGTCATGAAAAGTATGAGTGCAAATAAATCGTATGTAGGTTGGTGAGGATGGTGTTAAAAAAAATAAATGTAAGGCGCTATAACCTCGAAGAGATCTAAGGCCGAACTTCTCTTCCAATTTGCGTCGTGCTCCTCTTGATTTTCCCTACAAATTGGCCGGACGGGACCTACATGTTTTATGCCGACTCTGCAAGACAGATGAATTTCACTGAGAGCTTTCATGGCAGAAATACACCCGGAGCGCTTGCCAAACACTGCCGAGTGGGACCCGCTTAGCAAATTTCTTCTAATTGAAAAAACATTATTTCTAAAATTTTGATGTTGCTTTGCCAGGGGTGCGAACCCAGGGCATACGGTGTGGTAGGCGGAGCACGCTACCATCACCCACGGTGGCCGGTGTTAGTGTTAGTTTTTAAACTGATAATGCAATACACCAGTGGCAACTCTGACTCACATAACAATTTTTCAATTACAACGTCAACCTTTCCCGATGCTTGGAAAAAGCTAAAGTATTCCTGTGCTAAAAAACATCGGCTGTGTCTTAACGGATTATCGTCCATAAGCATGATTGCCGGTTTGGCAAAAGTCTGGGAGAAATTAGCGGTTGCCCAAATTATGGAATATCTAATACAAACTGGCTCGTGAGCGAATATCAGTCTGGTTACAGAGCTTTCACAGTTGTAATACCGCCATGCTCAAAATTATCGAAGATATCCGCCCTGCCTATGACAGAGGTGAATTAATTGTGCTGGCGCTTTTGGATTTTTCAAAGCTTTCGACACAGTGGATCTCGCTATTCTTTTACTAAAATTAAGTTAATACTACGGATTCTCTGATAGCTCCGTAAGATGTTTGAAACTTATGTTAGAGGTCGCTTACAGAAAGTAGTGGTTGGAACCAGCTGCTCGGAGATGAACCTTGATTCGGGGGGTTGCCACAGGAATCCATTCTCGGTCCAATACTATTTTTATTTTATTAATGATATGACCTATATTTCCAAGAGCGTATCGATACATCCGTATGCTGATGATGTTCAAGTATATCTTTCTCGTCCGATTGGCTTCTCAGATGATCTGGTGTGCAGATGAATGAAGACTTTCAGCACATATCTTCATGGGCAAATGACAATAAATAATCTAAATGCTCTAAGACCAAGGCTATGTGTTTGGCGTATTCCCGGCAGCTGGTTACGACATTGCCTACTTTATCCTTGCAAGGCCTTGATATTAATTATGAGTCTGTGTTACGAGCCTTGGATTTAAGTTGAACCTTGGATGCAAGAACCATGTAAACTATACTTTAAGCAAAATATACTACGTCCTAAGAAAGTTGTGGCATTCAGCATATCTAATTCCAATTAATGTGAAATTAAAATTGGTGAGCACTCTTATAAGTAGTTCCATTCATTCGATATATATTTTCTAGGCGGGAATTTGATCATATATCAGAATTTTCCTCCAAGGTACATATTGCAGTCTCGTTAGCTTTCTGAATTATCGCAATATGGGATTCCTGCACGATTAAATCCATAAAAGGCAACCGGAATACCTCTTTAGATATTTACGTTTTTCAAAATCCGACAGAAACTGGCAAACTTATTGTTCCACGCTATAAGTATCTTACATCTTCCAGAGCATTATTTGTCAGTGCTATCAAATTATGGAAACTCACTACCAATGACATTAAAAATGAACGCAATAAACAGGCGCTTTACCCATTTACGCCCAAATAAAGACCGTTAGTATTTTTTTTGTATTATTTGCAGTTTGTCATCTTACAAATCACATTAATTAAGTTTAGTATTACAAATTTACGAAAAGTGATAAAAGTTAAAACATTCTTTGTCAATGTATAACGTTTTTGGCATCCTGTACATTGTCATTTTATTCGCGTATGACACAAAACATATCGTAGCTGTTTGGGAAGCTTTCCAGGGGTATTTCCGTTGTTCCTGTTTGGACCTGCTAGGATACAGCTGGATGGATGAGCTTTTTTGACGTTACGGTTCTTAAGGTAGCTCCGAGCAATGTGCCCTCTGAAAGCCATTGGTCGAACCTATTTTCCATAGATAAAGTATGTAGACGCCAAGTGTTAGATATGCTCATATCAAGCATGTATGTGAAGATAACCCACCACCATTTTTACAACGAATACCAATGCGATTTTCACGCATTGTTCCAGTTGATTTATATCCAGTTTCTTTCAAGTCTCGCAGTAAATTACAATTAGTAAAAAGTTGTCAAAATAAATTGTATGTTCCTCTGGTATCGAAGGCATTTTAGTAACAACGATATGACACTGCTACCCAGTTTTTGTAACCGAATGTAATTGACTTACCTCGAATGAATTGCTTAGAGGGATGGGGGCTATAATATTTATCATTGATTCGTCGATCGAAATGTCCTCATGAAATATCCCGTTCTGAAAAAACTTTTGAATCAATACGTCACGCAGGGGGTCTAATTTTGAACATCTTATCATTGGAAGTAGATGCAAGGCTATGATCAACTAAGTGAAAGTGTCTCTTGATTTCTAAAAATCGTTTTCGTGACATGCCGTTCGACACAATAGAATCTTCAAGATCTTCGTCATAACTCCAATATTGGCGCTCACGTGGTCGTCTATGATAGCCAGATAGTATTAGGATATCCAAAAATCTCCGTAGGTCATCATCGTCCAGTACGAAGTCATGCCTATTATTTTAGGCAGCATACAGGTTAGTGTTCTGCTTGATCAAATGGAGTACCTCCTCATCAATATTTTTTTCAAAAATCTCTACCGACGAAATGTTAGGTAGCTGTTCAATAACTTCGACTTTTCACGATGAGCAATCATTATTCATAAACTGGAGGGGTAAGACGGTGTGCATTTTTCCATTTTGGCCGTGAGTCAGACGGATTTAAACGTCTTCTTTTGCTACACAAGGGCTCGTCATCACTATCGTTCCATTCAGAATCGTCATCGAAATTCGCATCACGGTACATGAACATACATATCACATGTGCCCATTGTACTAAAAAAGCGACAGTTGACAAAATGATTTCCTAAATCCTGCCAAATCACAAACATTTACACGCACGGCACTAAATAACATGAGCCTTTGTCTTTTACACTTTAAAATTATGAATATTTAAATGGTAATTCCAATATTTTAATGAAAAATCGCTAGTTTATCTTCTGACTTACTACGATGTGAAAACTATGAGACAATTCGATCTTCGACTGTGGTCGAAAGAGCTGATCGAACGAATTTTCATTCGGTATTATGACGCGCGTTCGATGAAGGCAAGCGTTATTGTGAATGTCGATAAATTCAAAAGTTCACAATAGCACATTTCCAATACTCTGTCAAATAAAATAAAATAAATAAACAAAAGCGAACTAGATTAAATGCAAATATTAAAAAACAAAAGTATGACTACGACGGAATTATGGTTTGATGATTCGTCAGATGAAAAGGAAAGCTTACTGGAGCTAGCCAGAAGTAGAAGACGGGTGAAATGCTTCAAATCCTTTGGAAATGAATTCTACCACGTACATAAGGTGTAGCTTTTTAAATAAGTTGTTAATTGTTGAAATTATAAGTTTTGTTTATAGATTTGTTCAAAATTTCAGACTGTCCAAACAAGCATTCATGGACTTATTGTCCCAGTACAGATGAACTGCTGCAGCAATTCACAAGAGCCAATTCTATCCTAATATTTTTTAATTTGGTAACAGTTCTCCGATTTTGTGCTCAGGGATCCTACCCAACTGAGCACTGGAAACGAAAATGCACTCGGACTTGCCCAGCTGACTGTGTCTGTGGTCCTATCAGAGGTGTTGAATATCTTGGAAAATTTTATTTGTGAAAGATGGATAAATTGAATTACGAGGAGGCTGAACTGCAGCAAGCAAAGTGCATTTCTATAATGTGCAAGTTCTTTTCTATATGGGGATTTTATTCCATAATTGAAATCAGCCTTTCAAGCTGTTGTTTTTTACTCACGACCTTGGATATATATAAAATTAATTCAAATAGTTTAAAATTACTACTAGGTAGTAAAAAAGTAGAACATAAATACAAAAAACTTACATTTTAAACAATTCTTTTTCTATTCGATACAGCGTCCGAAAACAAATTTCTGTTCGCTTGAAAGTTAGATACATAACGAAAATTTCGACAGAGATGAGTTGTCATAATACCAATTTCAAATTCGATTTTCGATGTTCGATAGCCAGCGAAGACCGAAGATCGAATAATGCTCATAATAGGGGCCATAATTTCAACAATTAACAACTTATTTAGAAAGCTACACTTACGTGGTGGAATTAATTTTCAAAGGATTTGAAACATTCCTCACCCGTCTTCTACTTCTGGCTAGCTCCAGTAAGCTTTCCTCTTCATCTGAGGAATCAGAAAAAACACAATTCCGTCGTAGTCATACTTTTGTTTTTAATATTTGCATTTAATCTAGTTCTGCTTTTGTTTATTTATTTTATTTTATTGACAGAGTATTGGAATGTGCTATTGTGAACTTTTGAATTTATCGACATTCACAATAACGCTTGCCTTCATCGAACGCGCGTCATGGTACCGAATGAAAATTCGTTCGATCAGCTTTTCGACCACAGTCGAAGATCGAATTTGTCTCATAATATTACAAGGTGGCTGCACATCTAAACAGTTTTGTTATAAAAGCCGTAGCAAAGTTTTAGAATGGCTTGTATTGGTGTCGTTTATATAGTACAGAGAGCGCAAATGGGTTAAATTGGCTTTATCAGAATTTATGAATCAGATTCCTTTTTTTTATCTTACTTGTTTTATTTTTGTGCATTCATACAAATATACATACATAGAATAGTTGATAGTGTTAAGATTTAATTCTGCGATTAGTTTTAATAAGCCACTTATTTAACATAATATATATTAAAATAAATTTAGAAATTCGAAATATTATATAAGATCCGAATGTTGATGTACGTTAAGAGACAATAGTCTCACTTGTACAAATTTATTAATAAACTAAACTAAACTAAAATCGATAATTATATAGTAAGCGATATCACATACAGATTTTGGCACAAATTGGAAATATTTAAGTTATGTTGTACAGGTATCAAAGCTCAGAATGCCGTATGGAGGCTCAATGACGAGTACTGAGTTGAAAATCGCTCTCTCTCTCTCGTTTCAAAAACGCCTTTTCTAAAAAAATTTGTGAAAAACGTCCCTATCTCAAAATATTTCCTACCTCAGTTATCGACTGTATACCGCCCAGCCTCATAACTTTCTTCATAAAGGCCTGCCTAACGTCCAGATATGTATATTGAATTTGTGCTCGAATAGGGCGTTTTTTAAACCAATTCTGAAAAACCCCAGCAGAAACCGAACCTATGTTATAAAATAAATTAGGCTTCTTGGAAAATACTATAAGGTGGTCCCCAAGGTCTTACATAGACTGAATTATTCCATAGTGTTACCAGAATTTACTACATGTTCAAACAGACGCAAACACTTTCAGCAACCGGCACGTTTGTTATAAAATAACTCTGTCCTTTTGACAAATGCTTCAAGCCTTATAGGACCTATGCTACTTGCAGCTTTTAGATCTGATAGATGTGCCAACCCCCTAATCCAGGGTGTTATGCGGACCGTGCCTATTGGACGATTTGCAGCCAGGGGATAAATTCGGCTGTATTCGAACGGAGCCTTCCCGATACCGGGCCACCTCGGGAAGTATT
>JARSSU010012301.1:0-36877 GCA_029619165.1 Eurosta solidaginis | reverse complement strand
GAGTCTAGGGTTTGCACAATGATCTTCGAAGTTTTGCATTCCCGTGCTTCTGTCCACGCCTTTCTTGCTTTATGGATCATATGCAACTCGGATTGGGACATCTACCACAAGCTAGCATTACTTGGTTTACAAAGTGGTAGAAGCGAAAGTCTTCTAAGATTTCAACAACTGTAAGATGAAAGCGAAAAAAGTGAGGAAGAGTTCAGTGAAGCGCTCAGCCAAGCATACCCAAGCTTAGACACAATCACTTCTGCACAACATGACGTTCACGTCAACATGACAACATAAACAAGAAATCGTTTTAAGTACGCGCTTCAATTTCTGAGCTTCACACTTTTGTGCTTAAAGTTACCAAGCGCAACAACAACAACAATAAATAAATGTAAGAGTGCTAAGTTGCGTCAGGCGAGCAAAGATGCGATGGTAAAGATGGAAGCAAAGATGCTCGCCTTATATCACAGTACAGCAAAGACAAAAGGATTAAATTCACAACATCGGATTTTTGGTGTTAAGTGCTTTTATTTAAGGCGAACAACAGTGACAACAAAAGTAATAATAAAAAAAAACAGCAACAACATTATTTAAGGCGAGTGACGAGAACAACAGCAACGACGCCAATGTAAGAAGCAGAAGTACTAACAACAAAAGCAACAGCAACAAAAAAAATCATTTTAAACATAAACAGCAATAACAAAAGCAAGCAATATAACAATAACAACAACAACAACAACCAACACCAATGACACCAAAATCAAAATGCTGCACAAAAAACCTTTAACTCAACCAATTCAACTCACGTTTTAATAGCAACGATTACAGCAACAATAGCGAATTGTTTTTGTAAAGCGTCTTAAAATTTAAGAAAAAATATTATTTTACATAAATAATATAACGGACAAGAAGGTTGACAGTTGATGTGTTGACTGTTGAGGGTTCACCACAATGAAGTGTCGCATTAAGCCAGTACTCAAGGATACTCAAAGAAAAGTTAGAAAACGATTGTCGGAAGGATGGTAGACGGAAATCTTAAAGGATTTTTGATTTGAAATTTTTGATTAGCTTAGCGTAAAAACAAATAATCTTTAGGTTTGAATTTGATTAATAAAATTACACAGTACCTCATCAAGAAGTGTCCTGGAATGCAAAAAAGCATTGGAAAAACTTCGCTCAGGCCGAAAGTGTGCTGCACTAGTTGAATCGACGGTGGACGTCCCAATCCGTTTGAGAGGGATCAAAAAAGGCAAGAGTTTTGCATATGGTTCATCAAGCAGGAAAGAGGTGGACAGGAGCGCGGGCTTCAAAATTTCTAAGATTATTTGCAAATCCTACGACATTGGACTCACAAAGTGGATCATATCTCTAAAGAGGCTCGCGATGGGCATACTAACTGGACACTGCCTTCAAGCTTCACATGCTTATAAGTTAGGCCTCGTTGGCAACAGCAGATGTAGAAGTGCGAGCTGCAGGAAGAAACAGTTGACACGTTCAGTGTTTATGTCCTGTGTTTGCCAAATCAAGGCTCCAGCTAATAATGGTGGCAGAGTTGCCAGATCTTATGGTAGAAATTAAGCTAGGTGCAAGAAAGCTTTTACTATTTGCCAAGAGGATGGCGTTATTCTATAACATAAGTCCTATCACCTAATAAGGGATCTTCCGTTGGTAGTCAAATAATTGGATTATACCTTATCAGTGCAGCTCAAAACCTGGGTATCATAGACCAGATTTTCACAATGCGCCAAATCTTGGAAAAACTCCGCGAAAAAAGAATTGACACACATCACCACTTCGTCCGCTATGTCTAAATTTGATTTCCTCCAAAACTTATGCTGCTGTGCAAAATGACGTTGAGCTATACCATCAGCTCAGTCCGAATTGGGAAGGACCTCTCCGAGCCCAGCGAAGCTAAACGTGGTTTCAGATAGGGTGACCCCTAATCGTGCCATTTCTTTAATTTGGTGCTGGAGAAAATTATTATAGCTGCAGAACTTCACCGCACTGGACAATTTTCTATAAAAGCGTGTAATTACTGGCGTATGCGGATGACATTGATATCATCGGCCCGAACACTTGCGTCGTAAGTTCTGCTTACTGAAAACTGGAAAAAGAAGCAGAGAATATGGGTTGATGGTGAATGAGTGCAAAACGAAGTATCTGCTGTCATCGAGAAAAGAGTCAGCACATTTGCGTCTTGTCAACCGCGCCACTATCGGCAGCCATAATTTCGAAATTGTAAAATACTTTGTTTATTTGGGAACCAGCATTGTCACAAACAACACCATAAGCTCTGAAATCCAGGGAAGAATCACACTTGCCAATAAACGCTTCTTTGGACTAAGTATACAATGGAAAATAAAGACATCTCTGAGGAAATTAAAATCACACTCTTCAAGTCACTTATCGTACCCGTTCTGGGGGTTCTTTGTTGCTCATCAGTATGAACGATTTATTTCCTACAGCTTCATAAGCTATCCAAGTCGTGCCCAAATGTCGGATTTATAGTCGCTTGTTTTCTATCCCCGGTAGTCCAACTCTTTTTTGAGCGGCTGGATCTTCAACTCACTTTGCTTTGCCATGTCCTTGCTGCTCTCTTTGTCGTGTAATTCATTTATTCAACAATTCTTTTTCTGTCACCAATGGCGAGGAGCTTCGATTATATTCTAGTTATTTCCTGCCTCGTTTTATCGGCTCGTCTCACTCATTCAAATATTTTTTGCAACAAAATGCCCCTTTTTATCAGTTCTGTAATATAGTAGTAGAACGCCACCCTTCAATGTATTCGCGTACTTCACCTATAACGTGTTAAAATCAAACTGTTAACTCCTACCTTGGATGGCGCCGCTTATATACCCTTGAGTTGGTTCGTTATTTTTTTACCAGGATCTAGACTCTGGCCTTCCTGAACGATCACTTCATTATCTCTAATATTTACATATCATATTCGCTGTTTATTCTATGCATATTTGTGTATATTTTGTCGTCTTAAGCTAGTTGCGCTAGTTGATGGCATAGTGGCGTGCCGAACTTTTAATAATCGCCATAATATGGAAAGGTTACTCATACGCCATGGCAAACAGGTGCCATATTACAAAATTGGTTCAATTTCCAAAAGCCAAAGGTGATATGCAGTGCAAGGCTCCCTTAAATTTCTTCTATAAATAGGCAGGACCGGAACTACATGTTTTACGCTGACACCGAACGGCAAATGCAAGGCAAATCAATATTCACTGAGGAGCTTTTCATGGCAGAAATACACTCGAAGTGCTTGCCAATTCACTACACAGGGGCGAACACGCTTAGAAAAACTTTCTTCTGAAAAAAATTGGTTTATAAAATTTTGTTGTTGTTTTGCCAGGAGCGTGAACCCAGGATCTTTGGTGTGATAGGCGAAGCACGCTACCACCACACCTTGGCGGTCGCCGTGTAATTAAAAAAAAACTTACTAATGATTTCATATTGAAGTTCTCTTATTTTAGTTGCGGTGATAAGTTATTTCTGAAATGCAATTTTAAAATTATTTTGGAAGCTAGACAGTTTTTCTACCACCGCATAAGCTTGAGTAAATATATCACAAAAATGTTCATTATGTATCTCTTTCTTGTAAAAATGTAACTCAAAAAGGAACGCACGCACCACGATACGACAACTAATTGTAAAAGAAAATTATAAATTCGCACCAAGTAAAATGTCGAGTAAGTACGAGACATTCTTACTCACAAAAAAGTAGTAAAATTGAAGAAAGAAGGAGTATTGAAAGAAAAAGTGTGACTGCAAAACGTTATTCATCATCGCCATAATTACAGCACGATGCCACCAGTGACAGTAGCAGTGACAACAACAATAATTCCAACAGTAAGATGTGACTATGGTACGAGTTATTGTAGTAAGTGGAAGTAGCATCAACAGTCTTTGGATTCGTAAAACCAAAGTAAACCAAACAAACATGCGTAAGGTAAATACTAACTGCCTAGACTGCATTAAAAATGAAACGAAGATACACTCACACCACTACATGCATAAATACATGAACAACAACCACAGTAAGGTGTCGGTTGAATATTAAAAAGCCAAGCTAAATGTAGTGGCCAAGTAAACTACAGTTTAAGTAAAAGTGGATTGGCACAAGAACATGCTTACACACACATGTGCATCAATGCAAACAAAATTCAGCGTATAAGATAAAGATTCAGAAATGCAGAACAAGAAGATGTTGTTGCTCTTGTTGTTGCAGCCGCCACAGGATTTCCATTCACAGCTCAAACATAATCAACTCATTACAAGAACAGACGGAAATCCAGTTGTGGCGGCGTCGGCGAGCAAGAAAAAAATTAAAGGAAGTCAAGAAATGCAAAAGCATGAATGCGAATTACTGCACACAAATGCAAAACACATATCAAAATGTATGTATACACACTCACAAAAACAAAAAAACATCAACTTATAAATAAATAGCAGCTACTACAGTTACTTAGCTAAGAAATCCGTGCTAATTTAACTCACTAGCATAGCTTATGGTAGGCCAGAAGAATAAGCAGGTTTAAGCGTATTCTTAACAAAATCTAAATTTTTTTGGTTCACGGATTGTCAACAGTGGTGGAAAATAGCAAAAGTTATAAAAACAACTACAGCCGGCGCTGAAAAATATAAAATGTGTCCATATGTATGTATGTCATTTATGCAGTGGAGAAGGGAGTAGCTGCTAACTGCTTAAATGTTTCCAGCTGTGACTTTGTCTCTTTTACATTATAAAAAATTCACAAAAATTCCTGAAAAATAGAAAAAATACGTACACAAGTAATTTTCTCAAAAACTGATTTTTTCTTTTCCTTGGTTGTATTAATAAATTTCTTAAAAATTAAGAAAATTGTACAAAAAATTAAAAAATTGAATTGTGTAACTGTACGGCCGTTGACTTCTAGTCGAGGTGCGCATCTTTATAATGGAGTGCTCTTATTCACTGAGTTAACTCGTACATGTAAATAAAAAAATAAAATAATTAAAACAAGTAAGGACGGCACAGCCGAAGACTTCATATCTTTCATGAGTGGGGCTGAACAATAATCTTATCCCATTCGTAATCTCCAAATAATGCCCTGTATAAGATAAGAAATATATAGTGCACAGATGTACATACATATACCATTTTAAGATAAATATAAACAAGTAGGGAAGGCTAAGTTCGGGTGTAACCGAACATTACATACTCAGTTGAGAGCTATGGAAACAAAATAAGGGAAATCACCATGTAGGAAAATGGACCTAGGGTAACCCTGGAATGTGGTTGTATGACATGTGTATCAAATGGAAGGTATTAAAGAGTATTTTAAGAGAGAGTAGGTCATAGTTCTATTGATGGACGCCATTTAGGGATATCGCCATAAAGGTGGACCAGGGCTGACTCTAGAATTTGTTTGTACGATATGGGTATCAAATGAAAGGTGTTACTGAGCATTTTAAGAAGGAGTGGGCCTTAGGTCTATCGGTGGACGCCTTTTCGAGATATCGCCATTAAGGTGGACTAGGGGTGACTCTAGAATGTGTTTGTACGATATGGGTATCAAATGAAAGGTGGTAATGAGTATTTTAAAAGGGAATGGGCTTTAGTTCTATAGGTGAACGCCTTTTCGAGAAATCGCCATAAAGGTGGACCAGGGGTGACTCTAGAATATGTTTGTACGATATGGGTATCGAATGAAAGCTGTTAATGAGTATTTTGAAAAGGAGTGATCCTTAGTTCCATAGGTCGACGCCGTTTCGAGATATCGCCATAAAGGTGGACCAGGGGTGTCTCTAGAATGTGTTTGTACGATATGGGAGTCAAATGAATGGTGTTACTGAGCATTTTAAGAGGGAGTGGGCATTAGGTCTATAGGTGGACGCCTTTTCGAGATATCGACATTAGGGTGGGCCAGGGGTGACTCTAGAATATTTGTACGATATGGGTATCAAACGAAAAGTGTTACTGAGCATTTTAAGAGGGAGTGGGCATTAGGTCTATAGGTGGACGCCTTTTCGAAATGTCGCCATTAGGGTGGGCCAGGGGTGACTCTAGAATGTGTTTGTATGATATGGGTATCAAATGAAAGATGGTAATGAGTATTTTAAAAGGGAGTAATCCTTAGTTCTATAGGTGGACGCCTTTTCGAGATATCGCCATAAAGGTGGACCAAGGGTGACTCTAGAATGTGTGTACGATATGGGTATCAAACGAAAGGTGTTACTGAGCATTTTAAGAGGGAGTGGGCATGAGGTCTATAGGTGGACGCCTTTTCGAGATATCGTCATTAGGGTGGGCAGGGGTGACTCTAGAATGAGTTGTACGATATGGGTATCAAACGAAAGGTGTTACTGAGCATTTTAAGAGGGAGTGGGCATTAGGTCTATAGGTGGACGCCTTTTCGAGAAATCGCCATTAGGGTGGGCCAGGGGTGACTCTAGAATGTTTGTACGATATGGGTATCAAACGAAAGGTGTTACTGAGCATTTTAAGAGGGAGTGGACATTAGGTCTATAGGTGGACGCCTTTCGAGATACCGCCATTAGGGTGGGCCAGGGGTGACTCTAGAATGTTTGTACGATATGGGTATCAAACGAAAGGTGTTACTGAGCATTTTAATAGGGAGTGGGCATTAGGTCTATAGGTGGACGCCTTTTCGAGATATCGCTATTAGGGTGGGCCAGGGGTGACTCTAGAATGTTTGTACGATATGGGTATCAAACGAAGGTGTTACTGAGCATTTTAATAGGGAGTGGGCATTAGGTCTATAGGTGGACGCCTTTTCGAGATATCGCCATTAGGGTGGGCCAGGGGTGACTCGGATGTATGGGATATATATATATATAGCTACGATCGAAATGATTTTTGCAGGAATCTTCTATGATACATTAGAATAAATATCACCGTGTTTCACGCGTATACTTTCTAAATTGCGGCAGGAATGACCAAAATCGTCTTATCTGAACGATCGGTTGTATGGGAGATATATATTATAGTGGTCCGATCCAACCGGATCCGACAAATGTCTAATATAATACAAAAATACATCCTTGTGCCAAATGTCATTGAGATATCTCAAAATTTGAGGGACTAGTTTGCGTTCAAATAGACAGACGGACGGACGAGACAGACGGACATGGCTATATCAACTCAGTTCGTCGCCATGATCAAATCGGTATACTTAATGGTGAGTCTATCTTCTATATTTCTCAACGTTACAAACATCGGACCAAAGTTAATATACCATTTCATATTCATGAAAGGTATAAAAATGCAAGACGCGATAACAACCGAAGAGATTTTAAGCCAAGTTTATCTTTCAATTTGCGTCGTGCTCCGTTTAATTATTCCTACAAATTGGCGGGACGAGACCTACATATTTTATGCCGATTCCGAGCGGAGTCTACAAAGCAGATTAGTTTTCATTGAGAAGATTTTCATGACAGAAATACACTCGGAGTGTATGTCAAATCACTGCCCATAGCGAACCCGCTCAAAAAAACGGGTTCTAATTGAAAAAATTTGTTTATAAATTTGTGATGTTGCTTTGCCCGGGAATTGAACCCAAGATCTCTGGTTGGTAGGCGAAGAATGCTACCATCACACCACGACGCCCGCCCGAATATGTTAACATTGTGTCAAATATTAATTAAGTATTCTCGATTGAAAAAGTTTTGAGGTTAGGTTGAACTGGCCGGTCCAACTTAATGTGTCCATAGTGTTACCAGAATTTCTTTGACAACAATACGGAAGAACCCCAATCAGATGCCAGCACTTATGTTATAGAATAACTGCGTACTCTTCGCAAATATTGGAGGTTATCTGGAACCCAGCTTACTAGCTTCCGCGAGATCTTGCAACTCTGCCACCAATAATATTTAGAGCCTTGACCTGTCGAGCATAGAACGTCCTCAACCGTTTCTTCCTGCAGCTCGCACTTCCAAAACCTGCTGTTGCTGACGTGACTTAACTTGTAAGCATGAGACGCCAGAAGAAATTGTCCAGTTAGTATGCCCATCGTGAGTTCTAAGCTTTATCTCTGCAGAGATAAGAGAAACTTTGTGAGTACAATATCGTAGGATTTCTATCTCTTTATGACCGGGGGCCCAGTATATATATGTATATGGTCCGGCCTGAGCGAAAAATGCTTCCTTGCTTCCAGGCTACTTCTTGTTGAAGTACTGTGTGAGGTTGTTGCCTTAGTTTCCGCCGAGACTATCAGTTTAAATATTTACGTGACTGCAGCTTAAGCACGCTTCCTTGAGAATTTCTGCTGTTTTCTGCCCGGCTATAATTTCTGTCTGAAAGACGATACAATAAACAGCAGACACGACCCCTTCTGTTCCCCCAGCGGGTTAGGGGATTAGAATATACCCGCGGCAGGTATCCCTATCGTAAGAGGCGACTTAAATACCAAATTGATTCAAGAAGTTGTGTAGCGCAACCCCTTCAAGGGGTTGCCAGCGCAATATAAAGCTTCTGCAACCCAATTGTCAACATCACGACCCAGTGGTTAATCCTATTTCTTAACCAGTCGAGACCCTGGCGATCCCAAGTTGCACATGGATCTATGGGTGGCAGGGTGATATGGCCTTGAAACTTTTGCGTGGTCATACTAAATCGTTTCCGAGATGATTGTGCTGGTACCTTAATGGTGCTTGTTACCGGAACGTACCGGCTCTGCATCCGGCAAAGAACCTACAACATCGATAACACTTCCCGATACCTTCGGGGAGTCTCCTTATGGCTACAACAACAACAACAAATCCCTCCGTTAATTAAGATCCATGAAAAAGTTGTCATATAAGAAATGTTTAGTCACTACATTGAAATTTTTCTCAACTTAAATGATTTTTTTTTGTACGAAAAGTTTTCCTCACTTAAGGTAAATGCTTTTTTCTGCATGTAAAGGCATTTTTCTTTGAATTGAGTTTTTTCAGAATTTATTTGAAATTTTTTTGTTTGTATTATAAGACGCTATATATTTTTTTCTGTTATTGTGTTCCTTGTTTATTTTTGGTCCCAAATTGCATTACCAGAAATTTTCAGAAAACATTGCAAATAAAAGGACATATACAAACATACGTACATATGTGCATATTGTATATTATTGGATCTGTGTGATGTGTGTATTGGATTTATTTTTGTGGTTGATGGTGAAGATTATTTTATTTCTATTACGAAAAGACTGTCACAAATATTTTACATACCGTATAAATATGAAATCAATTTCGTTTGGTTTTCTCAACACCAATCTAACATATAAAAGCTTTTAATGCACATTCTACCCAGTAAATAGTTGGAGTCAATACAGGGTCCTAAAAGACACCTAAATTGAAGCGCTTACACTCGTGATAATCTCATTTAAGAGCCCAAAATAAGTGTATTTTCCTTATGCAATAGTCGTCTGATACAAGCCCTTTTCATACATTATGTGAGCCTAAGTAAGAGTGGGATCAGACTCCCATTATGCTAATCAATTATCATTTTATATGACTACTTTCAGAGCAGATAGAATTGGACAGATCAGGGCGGATTTTTGACGCATGACAATTTGAAATAGGGAAACTTATTGTAACGAATTTTTAGGAAATCCCTGATAATTATGCACCTTCCGTTAACATTCCAATCGCTGAAGTGTCGAATAAATAACTCCAATATTCAGTATTTCAAAATGGTCTTTACTTAGACTAGTTTGGTAGTAGTACTTCACTATTATACTTCACAAATCAAACTGATTAGTTATTCCTCAGTTTGTGCTGCTTTTATACTCTGTGTTGGCTCGTTCTCATATTTCTCTTATGGTCTAGATTTTTCATGAACATGCAGTCTGGAAGAGTTGTATCTCATACTTGGTTATTTAGCTATATGCGCGTGTATGTGTGAGTAAAAACAGCTGCTCTTAGCTGATGACTACAAATATGTATGTGAGATAATCTCTTTGCTGGTTATGAGTGTCAAATAATCTTCGTCACCTGCTATGTATGTGTGTCAATGGCTTACTTGATGTGTTTCATGTATATAAGTGTGGTTGCTTGCTTTATTATTGTTGTGCATTTATTTAGTAGCAGAATATTATGTATAGAACTGTTAATATTCGCCGCAATAACTTTAATAGTGATTGGAGGAAACCCGTAAAAGTAGCGCATACCGACGTCAGCTCAAGACAAAGAGGTCTTGTAATACCAACCAGAGCATACGACGGAAGCGTGATACACTTACATTACTAAAGCGCCCAACATTACCGAGGTGATTACAGAGAGACGTACGTACCAATCTAAATCGGGAACAGCAAGACACATTATAAAACATGAATTTATTCATTATTAATATGAAAGAAATTTTTTTCAAAATAAAATATGAATATTTGTTCGAAAATTGCTTTATTTGCGCAACACTCTTGGCATATACATACATATGTACATAACTCATAATTTTCATAATTTCGGGGTCATGAATAAATAAATAAATAAATAAATAAATATTTCTGAGGCACATACGGGCGAGCATTTAATTTAAGTTCCCTATGGATGCAAAGGGGAGTATTATTTTTAGCTCCCTTTGACATTCGTAATGAGTATTAAAGGAGTAGGTCCGTATACATATATGTTTACTCGTATATTACTCTAAATGTATTTGAGGACGAGGAATCAATATTAGATATTCGATTGCTCGGTTATTAGACGCAAAGAATCAACAAGTCATTGCTCCTTCATTATTCGGCTTTGATATTAATCCAAGTATATTTTACTGGGTAATGCGAAGAGAATAGTTCACGTACATTTGCAGCTTAGAGCGGAGAAGAAAGAGAAACAGTCACCCATACGTACATACAAGAGCGAAGATGACATTACTCATTTATCGCCACAACATGATATTACTTACGCATATAATGTGTATATATGTACATGTATATAGCTAAATAGCAAACTGTGAATACGACGAATATATAAGAAGCTATATGAGAGGTCTGATCGTGAAAGTTCTAGTCTCTAGGAGAAATAGGCAAATGAGGCAATTAAGAGTTTAAAAGCGGCGCAAGCGGAGGGATGGTCAATTAGTTGGATTTTAACACGCCAGTAGTGAAGTACGTGAGTATTCTAATTGTGAAGTACTACTACCAAAGTAGTGTTAATAAAGAATATTTTGCAATACTGAATATTTGAGTTATTTATTATTCGACCGATAATGGACCCGAACGATAATAGAAGGGCAGAATAATCAAAAATCTCGTAAAACTCGTTACAGTATGTTATTTAAAGACTTGAACTAGGGAAACTCGCACAGTTGAACGGCTGTTTTGCGCTAACAATTCCAGATACTTGAACGTTATTTATAGAAAAGATAATAAAAAGATGATAAAAAAATTTCAAGGACTACCTTTATATAAATGGACCAAAAAATAGAAGGCAATTTTTCCTTTAATACAGACATAGTCTTGTTGAATTTTGACTAAAAAACTTTAACAATAGCTCTTGTAAAAGAATTTTGGGATTTAAAACTATGAAGGCGGAGCGCAATCTTTCGATTTAAGCCAAACCATGTACTTGGGATTAACTAATTCATTATTTAAAATTTTAAATCCCAAAATTCTTTTACAAGAGCTATTGTTAAAGTTTTTAATCAAAATTCAACACAACTATGTCGGTATAAAGGAAAAATTGCCTTCTATTTTTTGGTCCATTTATATAAAGGTAGTCCTTAAAATTTTTATATCATATTTTTATTTAAATTTTTTAGTACTGCCTACAAAAAGGCAATTGCAACTTTGATTAGTAATTTAAGTAATTCCTAAGTGAAAATTCTTATCTTTATTTATTTGTTGAAAATAGCAAGATTTAATAGAATTAGTGGAACTTTCGCTGACAACACTGGCGAAAACAACAGAATTCCACCTCGTTTGTCAGCTACTTAATTTGCACAGCTGAAAATCGTGGTGAAATTCGCATACGCCTGAAAGTCTAAAAGAATTTTGGTGAAAGCCACGTACGCCTGAAAGTATGCAAGGACGTGCATTGAGTTTAGCCTTCGACGAGGTGGAATTCTACAACGCCTGCAACACTCAGGAGGCTAGCCCTGAAGGTAGGAAAGTTCGACTTGTGCGTTACGTACCTCAAATTTTTTGATCAATCATTGCACTGTCACCGAGTTTTAAACTATATTGCAGGTTTCAAGTCTCTACATATCCAGGAAGTTAGTTAAAAATCGATTGCAAGATTCCCAATTTAAAACTAATTTTCTCAATATCTCGTGCGCCATCTAGCGGAATTTTTTTTATAAAATATTTCATTGTCACCGGGTTCTGAATTATGGCCCAAGTTTCATGTCTCTAGCTTATCGGGTAGTTACTCGAAAATCGATCGCAAGATTCCCCCCGTTTTTAAAGGATTTGCAGTTATCTTGACTAGCGCGCCACCTAAAGGAACTTTGTTTTCTATTAGTTGTATTGCCACCAGGCCTCTAACTAAGCGCCAAGATTCAAGTTTCTAGGTAACCGCGAAGTTTTTTTTACGAAATGTTGCATTTTCACCGGGTTCTGATCTATGACCAAAGTTTCAAGACTCTAGCTCACCGGCAAGTTACTCAAAAATCGATCGCAAGATTCCCCTCGGTTTTTAGGGATTTGTAGTTATCTCAATTAGCACGCCACCTGGCGAAAATTTGTTTTCTATAAATTGTATGTCACCGGGTCTCGAAATACGTGCTAAGTTACAAGTCTCTAGGTAACCGGGAAGTTAATTAAAAATGGATTGAAAGCTCAAGTCTCTATCTCATCGGCAAGTTACTCAAAAATTGATCGCAAAATTCCCCTCGTTTCTCAGAGATTTGTAGTTATCTCAATTCGCACCCCACCTAGCGGAACTTTGTTTTCTTTAAATTGTATTGTCACCGGGTCTCGAACTATGTGCTAAGTTACAAGTATCTAGGTAACCGGGAAGTTAGTTATAAATGCATTGAAAGATTCCCAAATTAAAATTTGTTTTCTTAATATCTCGATACATGCGCCACCTAGAGCACGTTTTTTGTTAAAATATTGCATTGTCACCGGGTTCTGAACCACGGCCAAAGTATCAAGTCTCTAGCTGATCCGAAAGTTACTCAAAAATCGATCGCAAGATTCCCCTCATTTTTCAGGGATTTGTAGTTATCTCAATTAACACGCCAGCTAGCGGAACTTTGTTTTCTATAAATTGTATTGTCACCGAGTCTCGAACTACGTGCTAAGGTACAAGTCTCTAGATAACCGGAAGTTAGTTAAAAATGGATTGAAAGATTCCCAAATTAAAATTAATTTTCCTAATATATCGATCCAAACGCCACCTAGCGGATTTTTTTTGATAAGATATTGCATTGTCACCGGGTTCTGACTTACGGTTCAAGTTTCATATCTCCAGCTCACCGGTAAGTTACTCAAAAATCGATTGCAAGATTCCCATGGATCTTCGTTTATCTCGATTCGTCTGCCACCTGGCGGCATTTTGTTTTCCACGAATTGTAGTGCCATCGACTCTTAAACTATGCGCTAGGTTTCAAGTCTCTGGATCACCGAGAAGTTGATTAAAAGTCGATCGCAAAATTTCCATTTTAAAATTAATTTTCTGTATATCTCGATCCGTGCGCCACCTAGCGGATTTTTTCACTTGCATTGTAATGTCTCTCAGATCTGAACTATGTTCTAAGTATCAAGTGTCAAGCTCAACGGGAAGTTACCGAAAAAGACTTTTCCGTGGGTCAAAAATTCGTATGGAAATGAGGGGACAAACATGAAAGCGACTTAATATGAAAGGTAATAATATAATAAAAAGAAAGATAGTTATAGTAATCAAGAATGAATTGCTTGCATTAAATTCATGGTAACCGAAATTTTTGAGACAGTATGATCGCATACCTTAAATGATAATCACAACAATAAAGCTGACAACCCCAAAGCATTTCAATAACCTTATGCGTACAGCGGTATCATTTTGACCTATAAATGAACCATAATTTAAATTTTTTTAAACTAGCTAAATATAATTAAATTCTATTAGGCTAACTCTAGCATGTTTAACTTGTTTAAGCACCAACTTATTAGCCACATATTTGTTTGTGTAGGCATAATTAATTGCTTATTTTCAAATCATTAACCCCTTAACATTTACTTTTATATCTATATTAGTGTATATTTTCAAACAAACGAGCACCAAAGGGGAATTCATAAGAGTTGATTATACGATGTACATATGTAAAGCAAAGCTTAATTACAAATTTGAATGAATGTGCTTATGTGTCAAGAGTGGAGGCCTTAATCAAGCACTCGATACCTTAGGAATCAACACTTTATAGCGACACTATACAACTCAATTACTTTACAGTTACTACATTTGGTATGAGTTAAATAGAAATAATATTTTAGAAGGAGCAAAAAGCAATGAAAAGCTACAACTCAACACGATTTAATTAGTTTCAATAGATTTGTGATAGTTGAAACGATAAATTGCTACTTGTGCAGACTAACATACATCCCATACGCACCTGCATAATTGATGACTGGGAAGGTGTGAAGTGTTAATGCGTTTTAAAGATGAATACGTGAGTATTTTATCGATGGGCGTGATTACATATATTGACATACGATCGTGTCAAGTGAACTAGTTGCAAACTACTTAACAAGTGGTATGAATTCTATTCTTTGGAAGTGGAATGGTATATGAAGGAATACAGAATGTAAGCGTGATGTGGCAACAATGTAGGGTGGGGTGATGTGATTTGAGCAATATCAGATAGAACAAGGAAAGGAAAGGAAAGGAGAGGGGAGGAAATAAAAGGAAAGTAAAGGAATAGAAAAGAAAATAAAAGAAAAGAAAAGAAAAGAAAAGAAAATAATAGAAAAGAAAAGGGAAGGAAATGAAAGGAAAGGAAAAGGAAGGGAAAGAAAGGAAAATAAACGAAAGGAAAGGAGCGTGAAGGTAAGAAAATGAAAGGAAATCTACGGCATAGACGACTTATCGATTTGTTATTACAATGTTGTAAATTTGAGTTATCGTTCGTCATAAAAACTTTTGCGCTTTGTTATCACAAAATTATCGACTATTTATCGAAAATTAGAGCGTATCTGATCAAGAACTTATCAATTTTCTTAAGAGAAGCGATTGATTTGTATTTAGAGTGTTAAAAACTTTGTAATGGCGCGTTATTTGAAAAGTTATCGAAAAATTATCGATATTTTATCCTTAAGTTACCGATTTGATCTCGAAAAATTATCCATTTGTTCTAAGAGTGTTACCAAATTTTCTTGGAGTGTTATCAAAAAGTTATCGATTTGCTATCGAAGAGCGAGCAAATAGTCATTGATTTTTTATGGACGAGTTATCAGTTTGTTATCCAAACTTTATCGATTTGTTATTACAAAATTTTAGTTTATTTATCGAAAATTGGTCAATATCTTATGAAAAACTAATCGGTTTCTTTAAGAATCGATGTGTGATCGGAGTGTTAAGTAATTGGTAACGGTATGTTTTGGAAAAGTTTTCGAAAAATGACCGTTGTTTTTGCAAGAAGTTATCGATTTGATGTTGAAATATTATCGATTTGTTTTAAGAGCATTATCAATTTTTTTCGGCTTGTTAGTGAAAAGTTATCGATTTTTTATTGAAAACTATTGGTTTATAATCGGAATGTTAACGGTCTAAGGTCCGAAAAGAGTTGTTTTTGGTAAAGTTATGCGTCCTCCATTCTTGTAGAAAGAAAAAAAAGCAAATTAAAACTGCTCGCAACTTAGATACAGCGAAATCGTATAACACAGAAATTTTCAAACTTTGATCAGAAATATACCATAATCTTTCTGATTCAAGATGGATCAAATAAATTGAAGATCAATAGTGGTAAATGAAGATAATTTTAATACGGCTGTGAGTAGTGCACAAATACATGGCTCCAATTTGAAAAAAATGTTAACTCAAGTCGTTGAAACTAGACATATTAAGAAAAATTTTCAGTTTCAAAATTTTATAACTCCGATCTTTTCAGGACTAGTTCCATAACATCAGTAAGCACCAGTTATAAACCAGTTCCTTTTAGACTAGTTTATAATTTGGCACCAAGGAATGCATCCGCCCACATACACATGTTTAGATATACACATATACAATATTAGAACTTAGTTGAATTGGCAATTGCATTAATTTTTAATTGGTAGCAATTAAAACTTGAAGGGCAAATCATAAGCAGCGAAAGTATTGAAGGCAATAAGGGAACTTGAAGATACATATATACACACATGTATGTACATATTTCATTTATAATCGCATTTATCTATATTTAAGTGAAGTTAATGTATATTCAATAGGACTCCTTAAGGATATTTGTAGCATATTTTAGGGCGGCATAAATGCGTGAATACAGATCGTGAAGCTACAACTTTTTACTATCTTCGATTAAAGGTAAGGAAGTAAGTACGTATGTATGAAAGTATATGTACATATATGTGTATAAGGAATTATGGGAAAACGAGTAAAAGAAAAAGAAGAATGGGAATTTCTTTTGCATGTACGTTTGTATATTTATATAAAGGTTTAAAGAAAGTTGCGTGTCAAATATACATCAAAGTAAAATTTATTGATATTTAATTGTTTTGTTTTCTAAGTAAGTATGGGTACATACATATGCATATATATGTCCTATTTTTACTGGATGTATTTAGGAAACTGTGTATGAATTATAAATCGCATAGTAGGCATGTTGTTACAACTTAAATTCAAACTTTAATATTTAATAGCGTAAAATTGTTAATTAAACACAACCTTCAAAAGTTTCAATTTAAGCATAAAATTAAGTATAATTTGAGGCCCGCCTTCTAAACAATAGAGCTGACGATTCTTTGTAATTGAATAATAGTAAGCACATTATTTTATTAAACAAGTAAGGAAGGCTAAGTTCGGGTGTAACCGAACATTACATACTCAGCTGAGAGCTATGGAGACAAAATAAGGGAAAACCGCCATGTAGGAAAATGAACCTAGGGTAACCCTGGAATGTGTTTGTATGACATGTGTATTAAAGAGTATTTTAAGAGGGAGTGGGCCATAGTTCTATAGGTGGACGCCATTTAGGGATATCGCCATAAAGGTGGACCAGGGCTGACTCTAGAATGCGTTTGTACGATATGGGAATCAAATGCAAAGTGCTAATGAGTATTTTAAAGGGAGTGGGCCTTAGTTCTATGGGTGGACGCCTTTTCCAGATATCGCCATAAACGTGGACCAGGGGTGACCCTATAATGTGTTTGTACGATATGGGTGTCAAATTAAAGGTATTAATGAGGGTTTTAAAAGGGAGTGGTGGTAGTTGTTTATGTGAAGGCATTCTCGAGATATCGACGAAAATGTGGACCAGGGTGACCCAGAACATCATCTGTCGGGTACCGCTAATTTATTTATATATATTGTAATGAATTTACTGCAATTCTCCTTATTTGAAATCTTCTGCCAACGTTCGAATCACTAAACTGTTGAATAAATAACTCCAATATTGAATAATGGAAAAATGGTCTTTATTACAGTACTTCACAATAACACTTATACTTTGCAACTAGCTGGCTTAACAACCGAACTGATTGATAACTCAAATGAAACTCTACTTTCAAAATAATACTGCTATGGCTCGCTAGATAGCGTCTTAATCGAAACACTTATACTTTGCAACTAGCTGGCTTAACAACCAAACGGATTGATAACTCAAATGAAACTCTACTTTCAAAATAATACTGCTATGGCTCGCTAGATAGCGTTTTAATCGAAACACTTATACTTTGCAACTAGCTGGCTTAACAACCAAACGGATTGATAACTCAAATGAAACTCTACTTTCAAAATAATACTGCTATGGCTAGCTAGATAGCGTCTTAATCGAAACACTTATACTTTGCAACTAGCTGGCTTAACAACCAAACGGATTGATAACTCAAATGAAACTCTACTTTCAAAATAATACTGCTATGGCTCGCTAGATAGCGTCTTAATCGAAGCACTTCTACTTTGCAACTAGCTGGCTTAACAACCAAACGGATTGATAACTCAAATAAAACTCTACTTTCAAAATAATACTGCTATGGCTCGCTAGATAGCGTCTTAATCGAAACACTTATACTTTGAAACTAGCTGGCTTAACAACCAAACGGATTGATAACTCAAATGAAACTCTACTTTCAAAATAATACTGCTATGGCTCGCTAGATAGCGTCTTAATCGAAACACTTATACTTTGCAACTAGCTGGCTTAACAACCAAACTGATTGATAACTCAAATGAAACTCTACTTTCAAAATAATACTGCTATGGCTCGCTAGATAGCGTCTTAATCGAAACTGCTTGATAGCTCAACTAAAACTGAACTCTAGCGCCTCTCCATTTGCTGCCTTTTATACTCTCTGATTTCAACGTTCGCATCTTCTAGGCGCTTCCAGAATCTACTAGTTGCCATCAGCTCTCAAACTTCTCAGCTGTAACTACAATTGCACGATTTTACAGCTTCTCTCATGGCATACTTTCAGGAGTATCTCAGATGTATGCATGTGTTTGTGCATTGATTCCCGCTGATCATATACGTACATGGTACATATGTGTAGACGCAATTATTGGTCGTTTATGTAGATACATAATGATTGAATTATTGACGTGAATTCACGTCACTGCTTAGCATCGGCTTAGAGATAGCAGCACCTCTTAGTTTTGCTAATATTCGTAACAATATAATACCACGAACAGTATTCCCGCCATGATTCCAAGGGCTTTTGATTTCGCCCTGCAGAACTTTTTAAATTTTCTTCTACTTAATATGGTAGGTGTCACACCCATTTTACAAAGTTTTTTCTAAAGTTATATTTTGCGTCAATAAACCAATCCAATTACCATGTTTCATCCCTTTTTTCGTATTTGGTATAGAATTATGGCATTTTTTAAATTTTTCGTAATTTTCGAAATCGAAAAAGTGGGCTGGTCATAGTCGGATTTCGGCCATTTTTTACACCAATACAAAGTGAGTTCAGTCGTACGTGAACTGAGTTTAGTAAAGATATATCGATTTTTGCTCAAGTTATCATGTTAGCGGCCGAGCGGAAGGACAGACGGTCGACTGTGTATAAAAACTGGGCGTGGCTTCAACCGATTCCGCCCTATTTCACAGCAAACAGTTATCATCCTAGAATCTAAGCCCCTACCAAATTTCACAAGGATTGGTAATTTTTTGTTCGACTTATGGCATTAAAATATCCTAGACAAATTAAATGAAAAAGGGCGGAGCCCCGCCCATTTTGAAATTTTCTTTTATTTTTGTATTATGTTGCACCATATCATTACTGGAGTTGAATGTTGACATAATCTACTTATATACTGTAAAGATATTAAATTTTTTGTTGAAATTTGACTTTATTTTATTTTTTATTACATATATATATTTTTTAAAGTTGACGTGGTCGTTCTCCGATTTTACTAATTTTCATTAAGCATACATGTAGCAATAGGTGTAACGTTCCTGGCAAATTTCATCTTGATATCTTCAACGACTGCCAAATTACAGCTTGCAAAACTTTTAAATTACCTTCTTTTAAAAGTGCGCGGTGCCACGCCCATTGTCCAAAATTTTACTAATTTTCTATTCTGCGTCATAAGTTCAACTCACCTACCAAGTTTCATCGCTTTATCCGTCTTTGGTAATGAATTATCGCACTTTTGTGTTTTTCGAAATTTTCGATATCGAAAAGTGGGCGAGGTTTTAGTCCGATTTCGTTCATTTTAAATAGCGATCTGAGATGAGTGCCCAGGAACCTACATCCCAAATTTCATCAAGATACCTCAAAATTTATTCAAGTTATCGTGTTAACGGACGGACGGACGGACATGGCTCAATCAAATTTTTTTTCGATTCTGATGATTTTGATATATGTAAGCCTATATCTATCTCGATTCCTTTATACCTGTACAACCAACCGTTATCCAATCAAAGTTATTATACTCTGTGAGCTCTGCTCAACTGAGTATAAAAATAACCAAATGCAAGTAATCATCTCCGTTCCACCCATATATGTAATACTCTATATTGCTAATAGAAAATGCTCGCAATGTGTTTTGAATTCGAAATCAAAACAGGACAGCCTATAAAATTTTTGTGAATGTAGCAGCATAAGTGTGACAAGAAAAAATTAAAATTTAGGTAGATTCGATTATAGAATACAAAAACAAACACGTTTAAACAGAAATATATCGGCACTCTGATGTTCGGGAATGTACCTAGCCTTTTGTAGCAATATAGGAGTATTACATATATGGTTCCACCTGAAAAGATGTGTACCGGGGCTTATACGTAACATTTCAGTGAGCTAATGTGATGGTCCTAAAAAATATATATGTGTCTAGAAATATCACTGCCTTTTTCAGAATTCGAACTTCGAGAAACTATACTGGAGTACTTATAAAAAATACCAACAAACTTCACATCCTGACTCTCTAGAATTGTGATACCAATAACACTGTGTGACAGTCAAACGGAAGCTGCATACATGGAATTTCGAATACACCCTTGGAGAGCTGAAGTAAGTGAAAAAAACCGACAAAGCACAATGATAAAAATATTCAAACCCCAGCGGGTTAGGGGACTTAGAACATACCCGGACCAGATATGCCTGTCGTAAGAACCACATAAAATACACAAATGATTCAAGAGGTTGTGTAGCAAAGCACTTTCAAGAGGTGTCAGCTCAATTTAAAGCTTCTCCAACCCAATTTTCAACCTCACCTACCCGTGGTGAATCCTGTTTATTTAGCAACTGATGCTCTGGCGAACCCAAGTTCATGCTGGAGTTAGGAAGTGGAGCGGGATGTCATAAAAGGATCAATATGGTCATATTAAATCGTTTTGCAGATGGTCGAGCTTTTACCGGAATGTACCGGATCTGTAGACGGCAAAGGACTATCGGTCATACTCCCCAAAACCTTCGGGGGTGTCTTTATGATACAGCAACAAATATCCATCATGTTGTCGATAAAGTGCTGTTTAATACGAAATAGAGCTGATGATTATAGTCAAAGGTAACGAATATTTTGTTATTGTGTTTTGTGAATAACCCTTCTACCCGGTAATGGGTATCGGGATATTACGCTTTTTTGTACTTTTTGTACTTTTCGGTTACACTTACACGGTAACGCGGTTCCAAAAAAGTACCTAGCTCAACAAAGGACCCGTTCTGAAAAAGTACCCGGTTCCAAAGAAGTAACCGATAATAGCCGGGTAAAAGCATCAGGTCTAATGCCAAGGGCTTTCTGCCGGCAATACATAATGTGCTCACCGGTTGACGAATCATGTCGCCAGGTCAACAGAGACGCACATAAACGAAAACAGAGTGCGCCTCCAACTACCGTCATCGCAAAGAGATAGCCATCAAACTTGTTAAACCATCTCAAGTAGTGGGCCTGATTGGGTTGCCATGTTGACGCTTTAACCTATCTCTGTCTACTTTTGTCATCCTTGAAAACGAAAATGGCGAGTGTGGTACTACTACTTACATATGGGAAACCAGCTAATGAAGGCGACTTATGTCATCCAATTTTTCTCCTCTCCCAGTAGCCAGAAAACTAAAAGTAGTCCTGTCTTTTATTTCACCGCAAACCTGCGATTGTCAACCATCAGCATAACTTCCGAAAAGTAAGTAGCACCGCCACTGCGCTAAAGTCCATCAGCACGAAACTCATTAGAGAACGAAGAAATAAATCCACCACGGAACAGTACACGTAGTGCTAGACTTACCAAAAGCTTTTGACCCAGTCAATCACAACACGTTACTGCAAGAATTGGAACAGTCTACCCCTGCAGCAAGTCTCAAAGACGTACCGCAAATTATCTGCGTGGTGGCCAAGCATCAGTCAAAAGACAAGAAGACTTAAAAAGGAGATAACCCAGCGCGGCTTGTTTTCTCAACTTTGCTTAACTTTTGCATGCCGAAGCATCTTCCGCACCCGCAACAGTTACCATTGTGTTCTACGCCGAGAATGCACGATAATCTTCATCAAATTGGCTGCCGATGAACTAGTGAGGAAGGCTACTGAACAGACAGAGCTAAGCCAGCTGAAGGACATTGCTCCCCCTCCTGCTGCGTGCAAATACTGGCTCACATCATTTTTACCAGAAGGCGAATTCCAGATGGAGGCTGGAACCCACATGCGATGTGTCCAAACAATCCTGGCCTTGCATAAATGAGAAACGAACTAGGTTCCTCATTACCTCAACCGTCCTCTCCTTGCGTCCACTAATCGGATACTAACGGGCCATTGCCTGATAAGATACATGGCGAACGCATGGGAATTCCAACCAACGATTTTATCGGAGCTGCGCAATGAAGAGAAGATAGTAAGCGTCGAGCACTTCCTCTGTTGATGCCCTGCTCTGGCCAGTATAAGTATGGAATGTCTGAATAAGTATTTCATCGAGTGCTTAGCAGAACTTGCGAAAATCGAAAATATTCTACGCTACATCAGAAGGTCAAATTGTTTCAAATTCCTACACATTTAAAGGAGAAAGGTCTATAACCAACACAGTGGTATCACAATGGGCCAGCCGGCCTCAGTGTGTCCCTCACATTTCCGGTGGGCAGCCACTTTAAACTAACCTAATGCACGACAATGGCAACTTCCATTGATGAGCTATGATATAACATTAATATCTATCTCCCTGACCTGAGTTTTTGCATAAGGTTCCTCATAGTTACCTATAAAGCAATTGGCCCAGCCGCTTGTGTGATACGCGTATCCTACATCGTCACCTAGCCCTAAGAAACGAATTGGAGGGAGCTACAGGCCCAACAAAACACGGTGGGATGTCTTCGTGCATCACCAGGACATCATCTACACAGCGCGGCAGAGTACTGCGAATAAGAGAACACGAAATGCGAATAAATCAGTCAGAGAAACCACAAGAAGTAATCTCCCTAAGTGCTATGAAGAGATGCGGGACACAATTATTTAGCCATTTGAGCGCGATGAGCACGCTGAGTCGGAAAAGTCATGTGGCGATAAATGCCGGCCACCCCGTTTTCAGAGTGCAGTTAAAGAAGCAGACTACGCGAGAGATGCGAGCCACTATGTCCCAGTTTTGTTGTAGTAACTGTAACAAGTTTAACTTTGACCTATCCAGAATTAACTTCGCCATACGTAATGCCTGTCCTGCATGCGATGTGTCCTCACATAACACCAATAATCTTTTAAACGCTGATAAAACTGCATGGAGCCCAACTCCCGATAACTATTATCCGTTAGTAAAGTAGTAATAAGTTATACAATCGATAGTCCCCATATGAAATGATGTGGATTGATCCACCTCGCTCCGATTTGACAAATTGTCATCGTATGACATAACACGTTTGCGCACAAAATGATATGCCAAACCTCTTGGATGTCTCGTCATAAAGGAGCAGAGATCAAAGGAAGATGCCTCACCCAGAAGAATTTTTATCGATATCTTTATTTTATAGCAGAAGAAATGGTAACTTTCACTGAATTTGGAGAGATAAGACATTGGTATTCCCAATTGTCCTTGGATATAGCGAAACGAATGACAGACCTGACTTGCTAAGTAACGACAAAAACTACGCCACGTCGCTAAGCACCAATTCCACTATGATGCAACGTCTAAAAATATTTACAAATACTTACATATTTCGTGGATAATTATAATCATTGCTAAATTTTTCTGTACTAAATTTCTGAATCCTCAACAGATCTTACATACTTACTTAATTGACGCTTAACAGTTAAAGCGGTCCTGTCGCTTTTTCGCTTAGCCAACTGGTGCCATTTGGTCTTATCAAGGGAGTTTGAATCGTTTTCCACCTAGTACTTCCAGCGCAGTAGGACAGTCCTCTATCTCTGCTTCCATAGGCGGGTTCCGATAAAAATACTTTCTTAGCCGAGCGTCATCTTTCATTGGCATAATATGGCCTAATCAGCATAACCGCTGCGATTTAATTCGCTTAGCTTTGTTAATGTCTGCGTAAAGCTCGCCATCGCCAACGCGTAGAGGTCATAAATCTTTCGAAGAACTTTTCTCTCGATCACTCCCAGAGCCGTATCTGATGCTATCATGGTCGATGCTTCTGCACCATATAGCAGGACGGTACGATAAGTGACTTGTAGAGCGTGATTTTCGTTCGCCGAGAGAGGACTTTACTTATCAATTGCCTACATAGTCCAAAGTACCATTTATTGGCAAGGGTGAATCTTCGCTATATTTCAACAGATCATGAGTGTTTATTGAGTAAATTATAGTTCATTTTGTATAATAAAACTTCGCTGTTATCTTGTTTTTAAAGTCAGGATAAAGAATCAAGTCCACCCAAAAATTTGTGTCGCATATGTTAAGGATTGTCGACAGCCAACAAATCGTGAGAAAGTATTCAGAAAAATTACGGAAAGATGATGAATGAAAACAAGAAAGAAAAGGTAAAAACGAGCCTAATTAAATTCAATTAAATAGCAATCAAAGCATGTCACGCGGCAGTCG
The DNA here is from genome assembly GCA_029619165.1 of Eurosta solidaginis. Classification (NCBI taxonomy): domain Eukaryota; kingdom Metazoa; phylum Arthropoda; class Insecta; order Diptera; family Tephritidae; genus Eurosta; species Eurosta solidaginis. Next base: position 12,357 of record JARSSU010012301.1, on the reverse strand, counting down.
TAACCGGCTATTTGGTGTCAGATGCCAGGGACCTGGCTTGGAAATCCGATGAATTGCTTTAATATATATAACGGAGGCATTTAAGATAGGGAAATATGTGAACGTGGAACGAAAGTTCATAATATGCTCTGGTATTGAAGAACCCAAATACACTCATACAATTTTAGTTATAAAGGGTCTAACAATACGGTTATTTCATTTTATATTTAATCAAACTGACACATCGCACGACATAAGGCTCACAATGGACATACTAACTGGACGCTGCCTTCTGGTGTCACATTTATAAGTTAGGCCCCCGTCAGTAACAGCAGGTGTGGGAAGCACGATCTGCAGTAAGAAATGGTTGAGCACGTTCTGTGTTCGTGTCCTGCGCTCGCCAGGTCAAGGCTCCAGCTATAAGGAACGGCAGGGTTACCAAATCTCGAGGACAGCAATTAAGCTAGGTCCTAGAAACTATAGTATTTTCCCTATTTTCCAAGAGGACGGATATTATTCTATAACATAATTCCTGCCACCTAATGAGGTTCCTCGTTTGGTCGTGGAACAAATTCTGGTATCAATGATACACGTTCAGTCTTTGTGAAGTCTTTATTAACCAGCCAGTTCAACCTAACTTAAAAATCTGAAATTTTGAAGCTATGAGTACCACCAAACTTCCCTACTCAACAGCTACCGAACTGCATACTTTTTTACTGCGCGTCGTCACTTGGAAATTTTGTTCATAAAATTGAGTTGTTTTCGGTGTAATATCGTTGCTCGAAGATTGTAGACAAATAAGGGTTTGTGAAATATTGTCATTTTTCATTTGCAGATATTGTTCGTCATAAATAAAACATAACATACTTTTGTGGTATTTAAAGTTAACTTTCAGCTCTTATGTTAGCATCTACAAACGCCTCCTTAGGCATCAAAGAGAGTCTGAATCTGTTCTCAACAAACCCTTGCATATATATATGACTTCTAATCGATTTCCCAGACGTGAAGATTGAACTTTCACAGATATATTAATCGCTTTTTAGAGATTAATACTCAGGAACGGGTTCGTCATAAAGATAATATAGCTTAGGTAAAATTAAGTTGAAAGAACTCGACCGAAACAAGACTTTTCCAGTCTTCCACTTTGGACACGGGTGTGCTCATTGTGTTGCCCTATACGATTTCTAGTTCTTGCCGTACTAGCTGCTAAGGATCCAACCACTTCTGGAGACAATCAATTTAGCTAACTCCTTATTTCGAGTTAGCATACCTCCGTAAGAGCGATGAAGAACGGATGACCGAGGAGAAGCTAACCGCTTGTACTTGGAGCCTCGTATTCAATAAACTTTCAGGTGCTACACTAATTGTAGGATACAATGTCAATACTGGCAACGTGACTGCAAATCAAAAAGTGTGGAGAACTCTTACGACCCAGCGGGCAGGTATGCCTGTCGTAAGAGGAGACTGAAAATACTCAAATTATCAAGGGGTTCCCAACGCAATGTATAGCTTCTCCAAACCAATTGTCAACCTCACCCACCTGTTGCATATCCCGTTTCTTTATCAGCTGAGGCTCTGGCGAGGGATGTGGGAGGGATGGCATAGAAAGGTCAATTTGGTCATAATTTAACGTTCCTGAGAGGGTCGGACTTTTACCTTAATGACGCTTGTTGCCGAACGTATTGGATCTATATCCAGCAAAACACCATCAACATCGGTAACACTCCTCAAAACCCCTTTAGCTTTATTGCTCCAACAAAAACAACAACAGAACTCTCAAGACAACGACCCGGATTTGTTTAGGGTCAAAAATGTAACCATAGCGCATTAGCCCCGTTTATAGTGTTTATACGGATATGAATTTGAAATGGGACCTTTTCATAATCACTAAATTGATCTTAAACGCCGTGGTGTGATGCAGAGTGCTCCGCCTACCACACCGAAAATCATGGGTTCACGCCCCGGCTAAAGCAACATCAAAAGTTTTAGAGACAAGTTTTTTTCAATTAGAAGAAAATTTTCTATGCGGGGTCGCCCCTGGCAGTGTTTGGCAAGAACCCCGAGTGTATTTCTGGCATGAAAAGCTTCTCAGTGGAAATTCATCTGCCTTGCAGGTGACATTCGGAGTCGGCATAAAACAAGTAGGTCCCCATCACGCCAATTTGTAGGAAATACTAAAAGGAGCACGACGCAAAATTCGAAAAATTGGAATAGAAGCTGGGCCTAAATCTCTTCGGAGGTTATCGCGCCTTACGTTTATTTATTTTTTTAACCGCGAAGACAGTTTTCGCTGTCTATAACAACCCATGCCAGCTTTATCTGTCCCACAATGATGACGCCGATTGCGAGCACCAAGCTCGATCAAATTTTTCTTCACCTGTATCTACCCAAAAGCTCAGTTATGTGCGATAATGAATTAACGAGTTCCAGCCCATAGAGTGTTAATATGGACGCCTGTATATGGCAGCGAAAGAAGGAGGCCTTCACAGAGTTAGGGCAGGGCGGTGAAGGAAGTTTCGATCTCCGTTGGTACTTCCAACTGGCTTAAGTTACTAGTAAGTAGAGACGACTGGCATGATTTGCTATGCAACGGTCCACCTAGGCAGTTAAGTGCCAACTTACGGTAATGCAATTATAAAAACGGTTCATATTATAGGTGTTGACATTTCGTAAACGAGGCGGTCGCTGTGAGGTCGAAAGCTTTATAATCAGGTACGGAGAAATGAAAAAGCGAAGTACTTTCAAAGAAATTTGTTTCTAAAGCGAGGTCGTACCTGGGCAGTTGTTGGGCAAACCTTTCCGTGTGTACTTATGGCAAGAATTGCTTCTCAGCAAAATTTTTTCCGCTTGCAGATGCCGTTCATTTTATAACAAGTCGATACTCAGCTGCCAAATTACAACTTTCAAAACTTTTAAATTACCTTCTTTTAAAAGTGGGCGGTGCCACGCCCATTGTGCAAAATTTTACTAATTTTCTATTCTGCGTCTTAAGGTCAACCCACCTACCAAGTTTCATCACTGGAACTTACACACCAAATTTCATTAAGATACGGGCGGATACAGACGGACGGAGGGACGGACGGGACATGTCTAAACAAATTTCTTTTTCGCCCAGATCATTTTGATGTATAGAAATCTATATCTATTTCGCAAAGTAGGATGTATCGCGATTGAATGACCCTTTATTCATATCGTTTGTTGGCGTGAAAACCGTTTATAATATAATTTTAATGTGAGAACTACAAAAGTAAAAGTGTAATATTACAGGAAATAAAAATTTGAGCGATGTATTTTTTATTTCTTGTTGACTTTGTCGATTATGCTCCTTTTTTTCTAGCTCCCAAAGATTGCTGATTGCATGACTTTTGCCATGCGGCCAGTCAACCAACCAACCAACTGCCTACAACATTTGAGTTTATATGTTTGTGTGATGAGTAAATGTGATTGTGCAGCCTTTTTCATGACCGACAAATGACACGCGATAACATAAAAAAATAACTGGCTAAATAAAATTAAAAAGACATAGAAAAAGGAAGAAAATTAAAAAAGTAGCTTTGAGCGAGTACAAATTCGAGCAACAACATAAAAAATTAGTCAACTGCCAGCTGTCAATGGGTAGTTGTTGTAGCAAATGCGACTGACAGAAGTCAAAGAAGTTGTAACTGTAAATGTAACTGTAAAATGCTGAACGACACGACACCCCTACTATTTATTCAAACAAACAAAAAAATACTTTTGTTCACATGCAACTTTCTGTTTTCCCACATTTTTGTGTATTTTTTTTTAATGTTCTTTATTTGTATTTGTTTTAATTAAGCTTTGCTCTCTTTATTTATTTATTTCTGTCACAAATGGACACTGCGTGACGTTTGAAATGCTAACGCTTGACATTTGATTGTTTGGTCGTGGCTGTGGCGCTCGCTTGACTCGTTCGTTTGTTCGTTGTTGGCCGTTTAACCTGTTGACAGCATTGGGCAGCGTCGAGCTACTTGAATTACCATCGTAAACTGCATAAGTGCCTTGTCCTTCGTGCTAATGTCGATCGCTGTTAGAGATATGGTTACAAGCTGTAATTAGTGCTAAGTATGAATATAAATGCTGATAATTGTTTGAAGGATGTTGTAGGCGGTTGCGTATCGTTTCGAAAATGTTTACGTGAATCATTTAGGCCCGGTTTTTAAGTACAACTTCAACTCAGTTTCGCAGTTAAACTACGCTTAAAACCTTTCAGCAGTTTTTCAGTCTACTTTAACTGAAGTTTAAGTTAAGCTGAGGCAGCCGATCTGGCAGGGTTAAACTCTAGTTAACTTATCGGTGATTTTCGTTCGTTCGAAATGGCGTCGAATATACCCAAAAAGCGTTTGGGCTTGAGTACCATTAGAGCTCATATTGATAAGTAGGCATACTTCTAAAATCTCTAGAGTTGTTTCGAAACAGTAGCTCGACTCGAGAGTCATAGCGTACTCAGCAAAAGAGGGAATTTTTTATAAAGCAAAAAAATGCTATTACTTAAGTTGAAAAATGTAATTAACTGGACTGAAAAAGATTCCATACTACAGTATTTTCACGAAAATAAAATGAAATATGTGACCCGGCCTATGAAAAGGTGGCTTATGACTCACTACTACTACTAAGAAACTGAAGAAATGCATTGTTTATCTTTAACAGCTGTTTCTCGCAATTTCTTTTTTGAGTCATAAGCCACCTTTTCATAGGCCGGGTCACATATATATAATCTAAAAAATAAATAAATGTGACGCGCTAACCTCCGAAGAGATTTTAGGCCGAGCTTCTCTTTCAATTTGCGTGGTGATCTTTTAATTTTCCTACAAATTGGCGGGACGTGACCTACTTGTTTTATGCCGACTCCGAACGGCATCTGCAAGGCGGAAGAGTTTTAACTGCGAGCTTTTCAATGCAGAAATACACTCGGAGTGCTTACCAAACACTGCCGAGAGGCGACTCCGCTTAGACAAATTTTCTACTAATTGAAAAAACTTGTTTCTAAAATTTTGATGTTGCTTTGTCCGCTGCGTGAACCAAGGATCTGCGGTGTGGTAGGCGAGCACGCTACGATCACACCACGGCGGCCGTCTATATAAGTTATTTTTGTTTAATTACGCTTCATTACTGCTATCAATCAGGTTTTTACTTCTCAAAATAAACAGTTGTTGGTTTTGGTGGTATCAGCTTGGAGATTTTTATATTAATTGGAAAGTATTAATGACGTTGGAGAAAAACTCGAAAATTTTAAATTTTACAAATTTTTTCGAAGGTCGGATAGTGATTGTAGAATTAGGTTGGATATCAACTCGAGAATTATCTGGTTTAAGAATAATTAAATGATATGTTCGATATCACTTCCGGAACTAGATATATATTTAGGTGGAGAATTGTTTTCCATGTTTGTTGGGTTAACAAAATCCAGCTGTCGCCTTATCTACAAATTATCTAGACTAGAGTTGGCCCAGTGGATGAAATTCAACCACAGGAAAGGAAAGGACAGGAAAGGAAAGGAAAAACAAAGGAAAGGTAAGGAAAGGAAAGGAAAGGAAAGGAGAGGAAAGGAAAGGAAATGGAAGGAAAATCAGAGGAAGGGAAATGAAAATAAAAGAAATATAATTTGTCATTTTAATATAATAATAGGAACATTCGATTGGGTAATATAATGAATAAGTAAGCTCAAAATAGGGAAATCTTATATTGCTCTGGCAGGAAGGGTATGATTTAATCAATCTTCTTCTCGTAAACAAAAGGTAGGAAAGGGAAAGGTAAGGAAAGGAAATGAAAGGAAAGGAAAGAAGGAAAATCAATGGAAGGGAAATGAAAATAAAAGAAATGAAAGAAAAGAAAAGTAGAGGAATGGAAAGGAAAGGAAAGGAAAGGAAAGGAAAGGAAAGGAAAGAAAGGAAAGGAAAAGAAAGGAAGGCAAGCAGGAATATGAATGGAAGAGAAATGAAAGTAAAAGAAAGGAAATAAAAATAAAATTAAAAGAAAGGAAAGGAAAGGAAAATAAAGAAAAGGTAAGGAAAGGAAAGGAAAGGAAACGAAACGAAAGGAAATGAAAGGAAAGGAAGGGAAGGAAAATCAATGGAAGGGAAATGAAAATAAAAGAAATGAAAGAAAAGAAAAAGTAGAGGAATAGAAAGGAAAGGAAAGGAAAGGAAAGGAAAGGAAAGGAAAGGAAAGGAATATGAATGGAAGAGAAATGAAAGCAATAGAAAGAAAATAAAAAGAAAATTAAAAGAAAGGAAAGGAAAGGAAAATAAAGAAAAAGGTAAGGAAAGGAAACGAAACGAAACGAAAAGGAAATGAAAGGAAAGGAAAGGAAGGAGAAAATCAATGGAAGAGAAATGAAAATAAAAAGAAATGAAAGAAAAGAAAATTAGAGGAATGGGAAAGAAAGGAAGGGAATGGAAAGGATATGAAAGGAAAGGAAAAGAAAGGAAGGGAAAGGAAGGAATATGAATGGAAGAGAAATGAAAGTAAAAGAAAGGAAATAAAAAGAAAATTAAAAGAGGAAAGGAAAGGAAAATAAAGAAAAGGTAAGGAAAGGAAAGGAAAGGAAAGTAAAGGAAATGAAAGTAAAGGAAAGGGAAAGTAAAGGAAAGGAAAGGAAAGGAAAGCAAAGAAAATAAAACAAAGGTAAGGAAAATAAAAGAATAGAATGGAAAAGATGGAAACCAAAGGAAAGAAAAGAAATAGACTTGATGCATGATCAGCTATGTATTTTTGTTTAATTTTATTTTGTACAAAGCAAACTCCTCGGCCATGCTGACGATTCAGCATAGTACACAAAAAAGCAAGTACAACACACACAGCGTGTCTATAGTATGAATAAGTGCATGTGTAGTGGTGTGACTTTTATGTTAAATTTTTACATTAAAATGATTTTTCAAATTTCTTTGTTTATGGATAAGAGTGCAGCTCAAAATTTCCTATCAATACATATATAATTTGTATTCTTAGAATTATAGTTTAGCAGAAAACGGTTCCACATTTTTCATCTTGTCTATTTATATATAAGATAATAAAAACAAAGTGAGGAAGGACTAAGTTCGGGTGTAACCGAACATAACATACTCAGTTGAGAGCTATGGAGACAAAATAAGGAAAATCAATCTGGGGTAACCCTGGAATGTGGTTGTATAACATGTGTATCAAATGAAAGGTATTAAAGAGTATTTTAAGAGAGAGTAGGCCATAGTTCTATGGATGAACGCCATTTAGGGATATCGCCATAAAGGTAGACCAGGGCTGACTCTAGAATTTGTTTGTACGATATGGGTATCAAATGAAAGGTGTTACTGAGCATTTTAAGAGGGAGTGGGCCTTAGGTCTATCGGTGGACGCCTTTTCGAGATGTCCCCATTAAGGTGGACCAGGGGTGATTCTATAATGTGTTTGTACGATATGGGTATCAAATGAAAGCTGTTAATGAGTATTTTGAAAAGGAGTGATCCTTAGTTCCATAGGTGGACGCCGTTTCGAGATATCGCCATAAAGGTGGACCAGGGGTGTCTGTACGATATGTGCATCAAACGAAAGGTGTTACTGAGCATTTTAAGAGGGAGTGGGCATTAGGTCTATAGGTGGACGCCCTTTCGAGATATCGCCATTAGGGTGGGCCAGGGGTGACTCTAGAATGTTTGTACGATATGGGTATCAAACGAAAGGTGTTACTGAGCATTTTAAGAGGGAGTGGGCATTAGGTCTATAGGTGGACGCCTTTTCGAGATATCGCCATTAGGGTGGGCCAGGGGTGACTCTAGAATGTGTTTGTACGATATGGGTATCAAATGAAAGGTGGTAATGAGTATTTTAAAAGGGAGTAATCCTTAGTTCTATAGGTGGACGCCTTTTCGAGATATCGCCATAAAGCTGGACCAAGGGTGACTCTAGAATGTTTGTACGGTATGGGTATCAAACGAAAGGTGTTACTGAGCATTTTAAGAGGGAGTGGGCATTAGGTCTATAGGTGGACGCCTTTTCGAGATATCGCCATTAGGGTGGGCCAGGGTGACTCTAGAATGTGTTTGTACGATATGGGTATCAAATGAAAGGTGGTAATGAGTATTTTAAAAGGGAGTAATCCTTAGTTCTATAGGTGGACGCCTTTTCGAGATATCGCCATTAGGGTGGGCCAGGTGTGACTCTAGAATGTTTGTACGATATGGGTATCAAACGAAAGGTGTTACTGAGCATTTTAAGAGGGAGTGGGCATTAGGTCTATAGGTGGACGCCTTTTCGAGATATCGCCATTAGGGTGGGACAGGGGTGACTCTAGAATGTTTGTACGATATGGGTATCAAACGAAAGGTGTTACTGAGCATTTTAAGAGGGAGTGGACATTAGGTCTATAGGTGGACGCCTTTTCGAGATATCGCCATTAGGGTGGGCCAGGGGTGACTCTAGAATGTTTGTACGATATGGGTATCAAACGAAAGGTGTTACTGAGCATTTTAAGAGGGAGTGGACATTAGGTCTATAGGTGGACGCCTTTTCGAGATATCGCCATTAGGGTGGGCCAGGGTGACTCTAGAATGTGTTTGTACGATATGGGTATCAAATGAAAGGTGGTAATGAGTATTTTAAAAGGGAGTAATCCTTAGTTCTATAGGTGGACGCCTTTTCGAAATATCGCCATTAGGGTGGGCCAGGTGTGACTCTAGAATGTTTGTACGATATGGGTATCAAACGAAAGCTGTTACTGAGCATTTTAAGAGGGAGTGGGCATTAGGTCTATAGGTGGACGCCTTTTCGAGATATCGCCATTAGGGTGGGCCAGGGGTGACTCTAGAATGTTTGTACGATATGGGTATCAAACGAAAGGTGTTACTGAGCATTTTAAGAGGGAGTGGACACTAGGTCTATAGGTGGACGCCTTTTCGAGATATCGCCATTAGGGTGGGCCAGGGGTGACTCTAGAATGTTTGTACGATATGGGTATCAAACGAAAGGTGTTACTGAGCATTTTAAGAGGGAGGGGGCATTAGGTCTATAGGTGGACGCCTTTTCGAGATATCGCCATTAGGGTGGGACAGGGGTGACTCTGGTATGTTTTTGTACGATATGGATATCAAATTAAAGGTATTAATGAGGGTTTTAAAAGCGAGTGGCCCTTAGATGTATATGTGAAGGCGTTCTCGCGATATCGACCAAAATGTGGACCAGGTGATCCAGAAAATCATCTGTCGGGTACTGCTAATTTATTTATATATGCAATACCACTAACAGTATTCCTGCCAAGATTCCAAGGGCTGTTGATTTCGCCTTGTAGAACTTTTTCATTTTCTTCTACTTAATATGGTAGGTGTCACACCCATTTTACAAAGGTTTTTCCAAAGTTATATTTTGCGTCAATAAACCAATCCAGTTACCATGTTTCATCCCTTTTTTCGTGTTTGGTATAGAATTATGGCATTTTTTTCATTTTTCGTAATTTTCGATATCGATAAAGTGGGCGTGGTTATGGTCAGATTTCGCCCATTTTTTATACCAAGAAAAAGTGAGCTCAGGTAAGTACGTGGGCTAAGTTTAGTAAAGATATATCGGATTTTGCTCAAGTTATTGTGTTAATGGCCGAGCGGAAGGACAGACGGTGGACTGTGTATAAAAACTGGGCGTGGCTTCCACCGATTTCGCCCATTTTCACAGAGAACAGTTACCGTCATAGAATCTATGCTCCTACCAAATTTGAGAAGGATTGGTAAATTTTTGTTCGACTTATGGCAATAAAAGTATTCTAGACAAACTAAATGAAAATGGGCGGAGCCACGCCCATTTTGAAATTTTCTTTTATTTTTGTATTTTGTTGCATCATATCATTACTGGAGTTGAATTTTGACTTAATTTACTTATATACAGTAAAGATATTAAATTTTTTGTTAAAATTTGAATTTAAAAAAATTTTTTTTTAAAAAGTGGGCGTGTTCTTCATCCAATTTTGCTAATTTTTATTTAGCACATATAGAGTAATAGTAGTAACGTTCCTGCCAAATTTCATCATGATATCTTCAACGACTGCCAAATTACAGCTTGCAAAACTTTTAAATTACCTTCTTGTAAAAGTGGGCGGTGCCACGCCCATTGTCCAAAATCTTACTAATTTTCTATTCTGCGTCATAAGTTCAACCCATCTACCAAGTTTCGTCGCTTTATCTGTCTTTTGTAATGAGTTATCGCACTTTTTCGGTTTTTCGAAATTTTCGATATCGAAAAAGTGGGCGTGGTTATAGTCCGATATCGTTCATTTTAAATAGCGATCTGAGATGAGTGCTCAGGAACCTACATACCAAATTTCATCAAGATACCTCAAAATTTACTCAAGTTATCGTGTTAACGGACGGGACGGACGGACGGACGGACGGACGGACATGGCTCAATCAAATTTTTTTTCGATCCTGATTATTTTGATATATGGAAGTCTATATCTATCTCGATTCCTTTATATATGTACAACCAACCGTTATCCAATCAAACTTAATATACTCTGTGAGCTCTGCTCAACTGAGTATAAAACATATGCCGCAAAAAAAGCATGCCCAAGCGGCCTTAAATTGTGACTGAACAAGTAAGGAAGGTTAGTTCGGGTGTAACCGAACATTACATACACAGTTGAGAGCTATGGTGACAACATAAGGGAAAATAACCAGGTAGAAAATGAACCGAGGGAAACCCTGGAATATGTTTGTATGACATGTGTATCAAATGAAAGGCATTATAAGAGTATTTTATGAGGGAGTGGGCCCATAGTTCTATAGGTGGACGCCATTTAGGGATATAGCCATATAGGTGGATCAGGGTGACTCTAGGATGCGTTTGTACGATATGGGTATCAAATGAAAGGTGTTAATGAGTATTTTAAAAGGGAGTAATCCTTAGTTCCATAGGTGGACGCCGTTTCGAGATATCGCCATAAAGGGGGACCAGGGGTGACCCTAGAATTATGTGTTCAATATGGGCATCAAACGAATGGTGTTAATGAGTAATTTAAAAGGGAGTGGCCTTAGTTCTATAGGTGGATGCGTTCGAAATATCGCCATAAAGGTGGACCAGGGGGTGACTCTAGAATGTTTGTACGATATGGGTATCAATGAAAGGTATTACTGAGGGTTTTAAAAGGGGAGTGAGGTGTTGTATAGGTGGTCGCCTTTTCGAGATATCGCATAAAGGTGGACCAGGGGTGACTCTAGAATGTGTTTGTACGATATGGGTATCAAATGAAAGGTGTAATGAGTATTTTAAAAGGGAGTAATCTTAGTTCAATAGGTGGACGCCGTTCGAGATATCGCCATAAAGGGGACCAGGGGTGACCTAGAAGTTGTTGTACGATATGGGTATCAAACTGAAAGGTGTTCATGAGTATTTTAAAAGGGAGTGGACTTAGTTCTATAGGTGGACGCCGTTTCGAGATATCGCATAAAGGTGGACCAGGGGTGACTCTAGAATGTGTTTGTACGATATGGGTATCAAATGAAAGGTATTAATGAGGGTTTTAAAAGGGAGTGATGGTGTTGTATAGGTGGTCGCTTTTCGAGATATCGCCATAAAGGTGGACCAGGGGTGACTCTAGAATGCGTTGTACGATATGGTATCAAAGAAAGGTGTAATGAGTATTTTAAAAGGGAGTTGCTTAGTTCATAGGTGTACGCCTTTTCGAGTATCGCAATAAAGGTGGACCAGGGGTGACCGACACTTTGTTTGTACGATATGGGTATCAAAGAAAGGTGTTAATGAGTATTTTAAAAGGGTAGTGGCCTGCGTTCTATAGGTGTTCGCCTTTCGAGATATCGCATAAAGGTGGACCAGGGGGACTTTAGAAATGTTTTTTACGATATGGGTATCAAATGAAAGGTTAATGAGTATTTTAAAAGCGTGTGACTTAGTCTATAGTGGAGCTCTTTCGAGATATCGCTATAAAGGTGGACCAGGGTGACTCTACAAAATGTTTGTACGATATGGGTACTCAAACTAAAGGTATTAATGACAGTTAGAAGGGAGTGGTGGTAGTGTATATGGAAGCATTCCAGATATCGACCAAAAATGTGGACCAGGGTGACCCGAACATCATCTGTTGGATACCGCTAATTACTGCTATATATGTGAGTACCTGCAAAGATTAAGGGTTTTATTTCGCCAGCAGAACTTTTTCATTTCTTCTACTAATATGCGATAGGTGTCACAACCAGTTTGATAAAGTTTTTTCTAAAGTATATCTTTTCGCGTCATTAAAACAATCAATTACCTACATATATCATCACTTTTTCGTATTTGGTCTAGAAAAAATTTATGGGGCATCATTTTTCATCTTGTAATTTTCGATATCGAAAAAGCTGGCCGTGTCATAGTCGGAGTCACTCATTGCATACCAAGATA
>JARSSU010012298.1:0-24321 GCA_029619165.1 Eurosta solidaginis | reverse complement strand
CGGTGTCTTTAACGAGCTTCTAAAATTTATTATCCGGCCTTTCTTTGCTGATCTCCGATTCTACCCCCCCTTTTCCGTCACCTATCTCTTTCGCTCCTCATTCCGTGGTTTTATCTAAGCTTTGTTTAAATAACTCAGTTCGATAGTGGTGCTGCCCCTCATCCGTGAAATATAAAATTCCGCGGAGGAACAATTTCTCTCTTTAATAAAATCATAGCTCATTCACTGAGGGCTACCCCTCAAACATTCACGCAGCGCTCTTAATTTAGGAATCCGATAAAATACCGAAATATACGAGCATTTTGAGCCTCAAAAATATGATCTAATAGGAGTTTTTAATGACGCTGGTATTAATGAAATTATGAGCCGCATGACGAAAGTTTATATAACAAATGAGCTTTCGAACAAATATTAATATTTCATTTACGAAATTTTTTTTGGAATGCTCTTGAATACATTTGGTGTCAAATATGACTCTTGTTTCGACTCTTACGATATATGTATGAAAAAAGCTCATATCAGAAGACCACCGCAAGAAGGGAAATACATTAATTTTAAAGAGCGTGAACATTTCGATTTTGAATTCTTTTAAGATACCTTTATGACTCCAAATGTTCGCTGGGTACTGTTTTATACAAATACATACAAATTTTGCTTTGATAAGAGATGCGAATCATGTTGAAATAACGAAGAGTCCCGTAGATCCGGCCAAAAAAAAATCTCTATTCGAGTTTTTTGAAACTTTGAACACCTAGCAGTACGACTAAATACGCTCCAAACATGCTTAAAACATTGGCTATTTTAAAATCAACAAATGATGATCGTTTTAAGTAAATTCCTACATCGTTTTTTTTTACATTTACCCTAATATAAATACATAGTACCTGGGCGACCGAGCTTTGCTCGGCAATCTTCGAGAATGCTGCATAACATACTTTGTTCTAGATGTCATCATTCAACACCACACCACTACCGTCCTTTTCTGCTCATCACACACCTCCCTCACACGTATGCCACGACATATACCGCATCCTTTTCCACCTTCACCAACCTATTTCGCCACCGCTACTACCCTGGAAGAAGACGGCACGACGATTTTTTAGCAATTTACCCCTCCATATAAATAAAACGCAAATATCGTATAGGGTGGACGCACATGAAACACAACCACCCCCATTTCTGACAAGTCGGCGCATTATCGCCATAAATTGTGTCATGTGACGCAGGCGATAATGCAGTGAATAATTATATCCACATTTTAGTTAGTTATACACATACCTGCAAATCTCACAATTTTATACATTCCAAAAAAACGTTTTTAATTTCGTATCAACCGAAACTTATGAACGGGCAAACTATCAAGTACTCAGCTTTTAATATAACAAAATGTACAAGCTCTATACTAGATCCCATAAAGCGACATACATAGCTAGACTTGACGTTAAGTAACGTTATAGTAGATTAAAAGGTTAGTGATGTCGATTTTCAATCATAGCACCATAAGCCTCTAGATGTATCAACGGTATAGGAAATATTCCACAAGAAAGAACGATCGACACTACAACTACCTTGAACTGGATAATATTTTGTTATGTGTTGAGAAATCTAATTATACAAAATAAATAGTGAATCGTGAGAATTGCAATATTTATATCCAATTTATCATATTACACAAACAACAAATAATGCACACCTTAATATAATTTTTTAGCGTAAGGTAGAATTTGCACCCGGAGGTGCCTTTAGAATATTGCATTTACTTTTATTACAGCGACCTAGTATGCTCGGAAATTACGAAAATTAAGTCGTAATCATGTTAATGATAGTTTTTGCGAAAGGATTTTTAACTTTAATGTTCTGTTAAAGCAATTAGTAGAAGCTAAGGAAATATGAGTAAAGATAAGTAAGTAGGGTTACTTGATTCGTCAAATCACCCCAACCTCAAATCGATCAACCTCTACTCAAAAAACGTTCCCTATTGTAATGCCAGTAGGGGACGAAAAAAAACGACCAACTTAACAGAAAACGAAAGCGAAACCAAAAGTACTGCCTTCTTCCGCCACTAGTTTAACGATATAAACAGATACAAAAAAAAATATATACAACAAGCATAAAAGATACTGCAATATCTACCCATCAGTGTATTATCTTTGACATCTAAGATATATCGGAGGTCTATAAGTAGAGGATAGCAAACAAAAATAATCTGGACAACCCGAAACTAAAATGTTCGAAACAAACTACTCTCAAAAAAACATGATGTACATCTCACTTATGTCAAATGCGGATCGTGAAAAATAAGACCTGTAACTGATTCTCAACAGGATACCATATCGGCCATATCTCATGCAATCTCTATTTTAATTTCCAGAAATATGTAGGGAAAACACCTAATACAAATAATTCCCGCATTATTAGTAATGCGGAACCGGAACGTGAAATACCATTCGTCATTGATACCCATCAATATAACGGGACATATATCTCATGCAATTATTTTTTAATTTCGTACAATAAGAGTGCCACCACTAATTCTCAACAAAATTTCCCTATTGGTTAACGACCAAAGGGATAACCTGGTTGTAGTAGTCTAGAATGAGCTGTACGATTTCATAGGGTATTAGATTATATTATATAACCAATGGACACTTAATGAAGGCAGAGTTTTAAAAGGGAGTGCGTGAAGTGGTACAGCATGTTAAGGCGTTGTTACAGTTTTATAAAATTCGTGAGCTCAATAGTGGTGAGGACCAGGGGTGACCAGAACATCTACTCTAGTTGGATACGCGCTAAGTCATTTCATATGTAATAACCTAGCCAACGATTTTACAGAGGTTGTCTTTATATGCCTTGCGAACTTTTCATTTTCTTCTACATACACACATGCGTGAAGTGTGACATTGCAACCATTTATACCCGTTTTTTTCTCGTTCTATTTCTCGTCAATCCCCCCCCTCCAATCCCGTTACAATGTTTTATCCCTTTTTTTTCGTATGTGGGAATATAAATTATGGCATTTTTTTCATTTTTTCAGCCTTCCTGTCTCTCTGCACCAATACCACCCCGTCTGGGCGGTCCATTATTATTTTCTTTCCCTTTTTTTCCTTACTCCCTCTTCTAATGTGGAGTATCCCGTCAGCCCGGTCACTCCTTTCCTTCCCTATGTCGTATTTTCTCCCTTATTCGTGTCTGCCCTGCGCCGGCCCGGTCGTCCGATGTTTATCACCCCCCTGTGGCTGGCATTCCCTCCGATCCATCCCCTCTCCCCTCCCTCCTTATCTCTCTTCCTTAACCAATCTCGGTGCTCTCCCCCCTTCCCCGGAGGCTTGTTTCAATTTTTTTCTGCGAACTTATGTCTGTGCACCACTGTTCTCCTCTCCCCTTCCCGCCCATGGTCTGGTGCCCCACGACCATTGTCCTTTCCTTTCTTTTTGTATTCTTTTGCACCCTATCATTCCTTTCTGTGCCTGTTGGTTAACCATAATTTACACTGTATCTACTTTGACCAGATATTCCATTTTTTTCCCATTTACTTACCCCCCTTTTTTTTTTATACGTGCGGTGGTCCTCGATCCGATTTTGCTGCCGCTTTTTCTTCTTCTTTACATCTTCCGTCCTATTGTCTCACCTCCTCTTCTCCCAAACTTCATCCTTCTATTCTTCTCTCACTCATGACCATTCCCAGTCTTCCCCCCTTCCCACTATACCTCCTTCTCTTCCCACTTGTCCCCCCGTAGCCCCGAACATCTTGTCCTAATGATTTGGATTTTCCTTTCGTTTTTTCTTGTATTTATTGGCTCTGCACTCATATTCCACTCAACTTCCCCCCATTCCTCGCTTTGTTTGTCATTTTTTCCTGTCATTCTCCGCCCTCTTCGGTTTTTTCGCATTCTCCCCCCAATGATCGCGACCCTTAGGGCGTGTTATTTTCTCGTCCTACTCTCTGTTCCTTTTCAGAGTCTCGGAATTACTGATCCTGAGGCTGCATCAGGACACCCTCCCTACAGGTACCACAGCCTATAAAGCCATCCCTCTACTCCGCCAATAACCCTTTTCCGTCCACTTATGCGGTCTTTTATTTTACCCTTCCATAATCTGTTTCTCATTCCATCTCTTCCTACTTGTCCCTATCCCGCCCTTTTTTTTCTCTCCCCCCCCCTCGTCCTCTCCCTTTCCCAAGATCCTTTCTACTTCCTCCCTCCCTCTTCACCCCACTTCCCCCTTTTCCCCATTTTTTTCCTTTATTGCCTCTCATTCTTTACCCCCTTCTCCCCTCTTCCTTTCATCCCCCCCTTCCATATCTCCGCCCGTTCTTTCCCCCCCCGCTCCCCTCCCTTTTTTTTTTTCCCTAGTCTTCTTTTTTCTGTTTTCTCTTTTTATTCCCCCCCCTTCCCCTCCTTTTCTCCCCCTTTTTCCCTTTTTTTTTCCTTTCCGTTTCATCTCCTTTCCCTCTTGATCGTTTGGCTCCCTATTACAAACCATACTAATATACAAATTTTCATACCCAAGAATGCTTCGTTTTTTTTAAAAATGTTTATAAGATATATTTCACCGAAGAGTATACCTCTTATTTCTTTCAACATTTTTCACAATGTTTTACACTTGACCCAATTCTCTTTAAATAAATGATTTTATTAATTTAAGAATGTCTATTCATTAAGCTGGATCTGCCACACACATTTTCAAACATATGCAAATACCAAGTGGGCCATAATAGTATAGACTAAAAAATGTCAATGAAATGGGTCTAATGACTCTGTGTAGCAAATAACATGACGCTAGCTCTTATTGGCTCCCAACTACAAAAAAAAACAAATTTGACAAGGGATATTGGAAAATCGTTTCAATATACATCATTAACCTTGTCGGAAAAATCAACAACCCCAACTACCAATTCAAAGAAGTCCCACCCCAGTCTTACTAAAAAATCGATTCGCTCAATTCGCTATCCTACACACATTTAAAGACATTGATAACCTTCAAAACTTCTTTTTGTGCCTTTTAACCCCGTTTTAAACGCGGTTTTCTTATTCAAACAACCAATTACTTATTTTACATGATTTTATTGTAATAATTGTTAATGACGAAACAGCTACCGAAAAGAAAAATAATTAGGTTAGGTCTAGGTTTTCATCACATCCTTATCAAATCCCTATGGCGTTTTGATCAGTCAGACAAGTAAATTAAACAGGTTTGGGAAAAGCCTGCCCCTTCCGGGCCCTCGGGCGTCCCTGTGAAATTTCTTAAAAAAATCCCCCTTTCCCCGTGGACCCTGGTGTTGTCAAGGTTTTCTGCCCTCCTTTCGTTATTACCTTTCCCCTCCAGTTTTTTTAGTTTTTCTTACTTTCACCCTATCGCCTACAGTATGTAAATATGACGCGTCCCAACGCTTTTATTTAATTTGTCTGATCAACGCCATTAGTATTGGATAAGGAGTTGTGATGAAGCCAGCGTACCTAGGACCGATTTACTAATTTAATTTTCTAGCTTTTCGTATTCATTTATTTACTTCAATTTTTTCTGTAAAGATTCCTGTCCTTTCACCTTATAATAAAAAAAACCCTTTTAATTTGATTTAAAAAATTTTTATATACTTTTTCAGTTGAGCAGAAGCTCACAAGAGTATATTAAGTTTGATGGATAACGGATTGGGTCCCTGGTACATATTAAAAGGAATCGAGGATAGACTATAGGATCCCATATCCATCAAACAAAACCCACACTAATAAGCAGGCATGTTCGAAAAAAATAAAAAATTTGATTTGATGATTTTGATGAGCCATTTGTCCGCCGTCCGTCCCCGTTCGCTTTTTCCGTCCCCGTCCGTTCACACCGCGATAACTTTGAGTTTAGTAAATTTTGAGCTACTCCCGGTTATCTTGATGAATGAAATTTGGGTGTATTATGTATTCTTGTATTTTGGTTTCCCTGAGCATCTCATCTCACGAATCGCCTAACACACCGACTCTATTCTTCTTTGTTAAAATGAACGATTTATGATCATTAGCGGATTATTATCCGGTTTATTGGCGGCTTCCACTTCCGTGGTTGTAGGATGGTAGCCTAATAGCCAGTTGCTCCCGCCATATCACACCGTATATTTTTGTGCCCTGGGTTCAACTCCGGGACAATTAGCAGCCTTCCCCCTTTCCCAGCAAGCCACCCCCAGCCAAGCACCCCAAATTACAACAACTTTTTTAGCTATGATAGAAATTTAAGGGTTTTTCAATTAGACTAGAAAGATTTAGACATGTAGCAAAATTTTTTCTAAGACCCTTCTTTGTTGGCCAAGAACTGGCCTCGTTCATGGTTGGTCTCCGCCCCCCTCTCTCTTGCAAGAGCGACTCGTGGCAAGGCCGGTCGAACTTGGGAGGGGCAGACAGGAATGGGGGAAAGCCGCGCTCCCTCCGGGAGTCCCCCCCCCCCCCGAGTGTGGTGTAGTAATTTTTGCTCTGCCATGGAAGAGGAAAAAATAAGCTCCTTCAAAAGAAAAAAGAGGAAAAAGAGGGTGGAAAAAAAGAAGAAAGAAAAAAAGAAAAGTAAATAAGGAAAAAAAAATAGAACAGAACAATAGAAAAAAACAAAGACTAACTCTCCTCAGTGGGGAGGAGTGAGGGAAGAGGGAATGGTGGGGGTGGGAGGGGGATGGGGGGGGTGGGGGGAGGGAGGAAAAGAGGTAGAAAAAAAGGGGGGGACGGGGGGTGGGGGGGGAAAAGGGAGAAAGGGGAGGGAGGGCGGAAAGGGGGGGGGGGGGAAAAGAAAGTGGGAAAAAAACCAAAAAAACCCCCATTCCACCATCCCTTGCCATCTTTTGATCTTCTTCTCATGCCCTTCTTCTTTTTTTGTGCAGATGCAGATGATTTTTGTTGCCCAACGTTTTGTCTGCCAAATGACCCCGACGGATACCGGACGGGATCCCGAAAACCATCCAGAAATGATGCCGAAAGGGTTCCCAAATGATCCCGTATAGTCGCGAAAAAGTCCCGAAATGACCCCGACGGGATCCCGGACGGATCCCGAAAACCATCCAGAAATGATGCCGGAAAGGGTTCCCAAATGATCCCGCGAAAAAGTCCCGAAATGACCCCGACGGGATCCCGGACGGATCCCGAAAACCATCCAGAAATGATGCCGGAAGAGCCCCAAATGATCCCGAAAAAGTCCCCAAATGACCCCGACGGATCCCGGACGGATCCCGAAAACCATCCAGAAATGATGCCGGAAGAGCCCCCAAATGATCCCGAAAAAGTCCCCAAATGACCCCGACGATATCCCGGACGGATCCCGAAAACCATCCAGAAATGATGCCGGAAGAGCCCCCAAATGATCCCGAAAAAGTCCCCATATGACCCCGACGAGATCCCGCACGGATCCCGAAAACCATCCAGAAATGATGCCGGAAGGGTCCCCAAATGATCGCGAAATAGTCCCGAAATGATTCCGGAATAGTCCCGAAAATGTTCCAAAATAACCCCGACGGGATCCCGGACGGATCCCGTAAACTATACAGAAATGATCCCGGAAGGGTCCCAAAATGATCCCGAAATAGTCCCGAAAAAGTCCCGAAATTACCCCGGCGTAATCCCGGACCGATCCCGAAAACCATCCAGAAATGATCCCGGAAGGGTCTCGATATGACCCTTACGGGATTACAAATAAGGTGAAGCTAATTATAAAACCATGTTAATAAGGCAGCAGGCGCATTGGAGCGAATAAAAAGTTAGATAGAAACATACAGGTAAAGCTAATAAAAGCGTGCTAATAAAAACAATTGATGGAGGGCGGATGGCGGGAGTAGAGGAGAGGACCACTGATCGTTCCTCCAAAATTGTCTAGATCTCGTTCTGTATGTACCAGATACCAAAAACTATTGATTTAGGAGAAAATTTAGATTGAGTTATAACAATTTATGGATTTTACACCAGAGGGGGAGATAAAGGGGGGCGGGCGGAGGGTGTCACTGCTTACTTTGTAAGCCCTCGACTTATTTGACCCCTTGAGTCTGTGATATTGGTGAAGGCCAGTATACGTAAAGTTATAATGTGTAAAAATTATGAAAAATAATTTCTCGAAGGGGTCGTGGGACCCCCACCCCTCTTTCCATGTTCGAAAAAAATTTCGCTAGTAGACTACTGTCTGTGTCCCAAATTTCATCAAAATCCGTGTAGCCATTCTGGCGTGATTCAGTCGCAAAGACGAAAAAATATAATAATTAAATTATAACTGTTCCTAGGGGGCGGGGACCACGCCCCTTTTGAAAAATATATAGCTAGTAGATCCTTCTAGACTATTGGCTATATGTGTGCAAAATTTCATCCAAATCGGTCCAGCCGTTCTTGCGTTATTGAGTCACAAAGACAAACGTCTGGACAAACATCCAAACATCCAAACATCCAAACATCAAACATCAAACATCCAAACATCTTAACATCCAAACTTTCCCATTTATAATATACTAGCCTTTACCCGCGGCCCCGTCCGCAAGGAGAAAATAAAATATATGTGCTATTCACGTTAGCCTGCTTATCAAGTTGTCTGTTTAAAAATTTTTTCTGTCAATGTATTTTATTTTTTAATACAGTAAAAAAAAAGAACTAACTGAGCTGATGGGCACGCTTACATGAATAGTACAATACACTTTTTTCGAATTAAAAAAAATACATTTTGTTTCTAAGTTAAATTAATTGATATGACAGGGGTGAAAGAATTACTACTCATAGAACAAAGGAGTGAAACTACAATTAGCTAAAACCAAAAAGAAGTTTTTAAATGAAAGCAGTGTTGCTTTTTCGGGTATTTAGTTGGTTAAAATATTACAAAAATTTTAATTATAGTTGTAATAGTTCGTTACAGGATTCATTTAAAAATAGAACGAAAAAGCTGTGATATATTAAAGATAAAACATACCGAATTTTAATTACGAATAATTTGCCGTAAATCCACGGCCATGTGTGCTGAATTACCGGTTTCGAAGAGACCTAAAATGATCCCGGAAGTGTCCCTAAATGACACCAAATAGTCACGAAATGATGCCGACGGGATCCTGGACAAATCTCGAAAACTATCCAGAAATGATGCCGGAAGGGTCCCAAAATAATCCCGAAGTAGTCACGAAAAGTCCCGAAATGACCCTGACGGGATCCCGGACGGATCCCGAAAACCATCCAGATTTGATTCCTGAACGGTCCGCAAATGATCCCGATATAGTCCGAAAAAGTCCCGAAAAAACTCTGACGGGATCCCGGACAAATCCCGAAAATCGCCCAGAAATTATCCCGGAGGAGTCCCAAAATGATTCCGAAATAGTAGTCACGAAAAAGGCCCGAAATGACCCTGACGGGATCCCGAAAACCATCCAGAAATGACTCTGGAGGGATCCCCAAATGATCCCGGAAAAGTCCACAAACCATCCAGAATTGATCTCTGAAGGTTCCGCAAATGATCCCGAAATAGTCCCGAAAGTCACGAAAAACTCAGACCCATCCCGAAAATCATGAAGAAATTATCCTGGAAGGGTCCCAAAATTACCCCGAAATAACTCCGACGGGATCCCGGACAGATCCCGAAAATCATCCAGAACTGAGCTCTGAAACGTCCGCAAATAATCCAGAAATAGTCCGGAAAAAGTCCCGAAAAAACTCCGTCGGGATCCCGGACAGATCCCGAAAATCACCCAGAAATTATGCCGGAGGGGTCCCAAAATGATTCCGAAATAGTCCCGAAAAAGTCCCGAAATGACCTTGAGGGGATCCCAGACCGATACCGAAAACCATCCAGAATTGATCTCTAAAGGGTCCGCAATTTATCCCAGATAAAGTCGCGAAAAAACTACGAAGGGATCCCGAACAGATCCCGAAAATCATAGAGAAATTATCCCGGAAGGGTCCCAAAATGATCCCGAAATAGTCCCGAAAAGGCGCGAAATAACCCTGACGGGATCCCGGACGGATCCCGAAAACCACCCAGAAATGATCTTTAAGGGCAACTGACCCCGAAATAGTCGTGAAAAAGTCCCGAAATTACCCCGACGGGATCCCGAAAACCATCCAGAAATTATCCCTGAAGGATCCCCAAATGATCCAAGAACAGTCTCGAAATTCCCTGACATTTTCCCGAAAAAGTAAAAAAATAAACCCGACGGGATCTCGGACGGATCCCGAAAACGATCCAGAAATGATGCCGGAAGGGACCCCAAATGATCCCGAAAAATTCCCGAAATTCCCCCGATGGGATCCCGGACGGATCCCGGATCATCCAGAAATGATGCCGGTTGGTACCCCAAAATGATCCCGAAATAGGCCAGAAATGACCCCGTCGGGATCCCGGACGGATCCCGAAAACTATACAGAAATGATGCCGGAAGGGAGATCCCCAAAGATGATGATCCCGCAAATAGTCCCGAAATGACCCCTGACGGGATCCCGACGGATCCCGAAAACCATCCAGAAATGATGCCGGAAAGGTCCCAAATGATCCCGCAAAAGTCCCGAAATGACCCCGACGGATCCCGGACGGATCCCGAAAACCATCCAGAAATGATGCCGGAAGGGTCCCCAAATGATCCCGCAAATAGTCCGGGTCCGAAATGACCCGACGGGATCCCGGACGGATCCCGAAAACCATCCAGAAATGATGCCGGAAGGACCCCAAATGATCCCGAAATACCCCGACGGATCCCGACGGATCCCGAAAACCATCCAGAAATGATGCCGGAAGGTACCCCAAATGATCCCGAAAAAGTCCCGAAATGACCCCGACGGGATCCCGGACGGATCCCGAAAACCATCCAGAAATGATGCCGGAAGAGACCCCAAATGATCCCGAAAAGTCCCGAAATGACCCCGACGGGATCCCGGACGGATCCCGAAAACCATCCAGAAATGATGCCGGAAGGTACCCCAAATGATCCCGAAAAGTCCCGAAATGACCCCGACGGGATCCCGGACGGATCCCGAAAACCATCCAGAAATGATGCCGGAAGGTACCCCAAATGATCCCGAAAAGTCCCGAAATGACCCCGACGGGATCCCGGACGGATCCCGAAAACCATCCAGAAATGATGCCGGAAGAGACCCCAAATGATCCCGCAAAAGTCCCAAAATGACCCCGACGGGATCCCGGACGGATCCCGAAAACCATCCAGAAATGATGCCGGAAGAGACCCCAAATGATCCCGCAAAAGTCCCAAAATGACCCCGACAGGGATCCCGGACGGATCCCGTAAAACCATCCAGAAATGATGCCGGAAGAGACCCCAAATGATCCCGCAAAAGTCCCAAAATGACCCCGACAGGATCCCGGACGGATCCCGAAAACCATCCAGAAATGATGCCGGAAGAGACCCCAAATGATCCCGCAAAAGTCCCAAAATGACCCCGACAGGATCCCGGACGGATCCCGTAAAACCATCCAGAAATGATGCCGGAAGAGACCCCAAATGATCCCGCAAAAGTCCCAAAATGACCCCGACAGGATCCCGGACGGATCCCGAAAACCATCCAGAAATGATGCCGGAAGAGACCCCAAATGATCCCGCAAAAGTCCCAAAATGACCCCGACAGGATCCCGGACGGATCCCGTAAAACCATCCAGAAATGATGCCGGAAGAGACCCCAAATGATCCCGCAAAAGTCCCAAAATGACCCCGACAGGGATCCCGGACGGATCCCGAAAACCATCCAGAAATGATGCCGGAAGAGACCCCAAATGATCCCGCAAAAGTCCCAAAATGACCCCGACAGGATCCCGGACGGATCCCGAAAACCATCCAGAAATGATGCCGGAAGAGACCCCAAATGATCCCGCAAAAGTCCCAAAATGACCCCGACAGGATCCCGGACGGATCCCGAAACCATCCAGAAATGATGCCGGAAGAGACCCCAAATGATCCCGCAAAAGTCCCAAAATGACCCCGACAGGATCCCGGACGGATCCCGAAAACCATCCAGAAATGATGCCGGAAGAGACCCCAAATGATCCCGCAAAAGTCCCAAAATGACCCCGACAGGGATCCCGGACGGATCCCGAAAACCATCCAGAAATGATGCCGGAAGAGACCCCAAATGATCCCGCAAAAGTCCCAAAATGACCCCGACAGGGATCCCGGACGGATCCCGAAAACCATCCAGAAATGATGCCGGAAGAGACCCCAAATGATGCCCGCAAAAAGTCCCGAAATGACCCCGACGGGATCCCGGACGGATCCCGAAAACCATCCAGAAATGATGCCGGAGGAGACCCCAAATGATCCCGCAAAAGTCCCGAAATGACCCCGACAGGATCCCGGACGGATCCCGTAAACCATCCAGAAATGATGCCGGAAGAGACCCCAAATGATCCCGCAAAAGTCCCAAAATGACCCCGACAGGGATCCCGGACGGATCCCGAAAACCATCCAGAAATGATGCCGGAAGAGACCCCAAATGATCCCGCAAAAGTCCCGAAATGACCCCGACAGGATCCCGGACGGATCCCGTAAAACCATCCAGAAATGATGCCGGAAGAGACCCCAAATGATCCCGCAAAAGTCCCAAAATGACCCCGACAGGGATCCCGGACGGATCCCGAAAACCATCCAGAAATGATGCCGGAAGAGACCCCAAATGATCCCGCAAAAGTCCCAAAATGACCCCGACAGGATCCCGGACGGATCCCGAAAACCATCCAGAAATGATGCCGGAAGAGACCCCAAATGATCCCGCAAAAAGTCCCGAAAATGACCCCGACGGGATCCCGGACGGATCCCGAAAACCATCCAGAAATGATGCCGGAAGAGACCCCAAATGATCCCGAAATAGTCCCGAAATGACCCCGACGGATCCCGGACGGATCCCGTAAAACCATCAGAAATGATGCCGGAAGGTACCCCAAATGATCCCGAAAAGTCCCCGAAATGACCCCGACGGGATCCCGGACGGATCCCGAAACCATCCAGAAATGATGCCGGAAAGGACCCAAATGACCCCGAAAAAGTCCCGTAATGATCCCGGAAACCATCAAGAATTTATCTCTCGAAGGTACGCAAATGATCCCGAAAGTACCCCGACGGGATCCCGGACGGATCCCGAAAACCATCCAGAAATGATGCCGGAAGGGTCCCCAAATGATCGCGAAATAGTCCCGAAATGATTCCGGAATAGTCCCGAAAATGTCCCAAAATAACCCCGACGGGATCCCGGACGGATCCCGAAAACTATACAGAAATGATCCCGGAAGGGTCCCAAAATGATCCCGAAATAGTCCCGAAAAAGTCCCCGAAATTACCCCGGCGTAATCCCGGACCGATCCCGAAAACCATCCAGAAATGATCCCGGAAGGGTCTCGATATGACCCTTACGGGATTACAAATAAGGTGAAGCTAATTATAAAACCATGTTAATAAGGCAGCAGTCGCATTGGAGCGAATAAAAAGTTACATAGAAAACATACAGGTAAAGCTAATAAAAGCGTGCTAATAAAAACAATTGAAGGAGGGCGGTTGGCGGGAGTAGAGGAGAGGACCACTGATCGTTCCTCCAAAATTGTCTAGATCTCGTTCTGTATGTACCAGATACTAAAAACTATTGATTTAGGAGAAAATTTATATTGAGTTATAACAATTTATAGATTTTACACCAGAGGGGGAGATAAAGGGGGGGCGGGCGGAGGGTGTCACTGCTTACTTTGTAAGCCCTCGACTTATTTGACCCCTTGAGTCTGTGATATTGGTGAAGGCCAGTATACGTAAAGTTATAATGTGTAAAAATTATTGAAAAATAATTTCTCGAAGGGGTCGTGGGACCCCCACCCCTCTTTCCATGTTCGAAAAAAATTTCGCTAGTAGACTACTGTCTGTGTCCCAAATTTCATCAAAATCCGTGTAGCCATTCTGGCGTGATTCAGTCGCAAAGACGAAAAAATATAATAATTAAATTATAACTGTTCCTAGGGGGCGGGGACCACGCCCCTTTTGAAAAATATATAGCTAGTAGATCCTTCTAGACTATTGGCTATATGTGTGCAAAATTTCATCCAAATCGGTCCAGCCGTTCTTGCGTGATTGAGTCACAAAGACAAACGTCTGGACAAACATCACAAACATCCAAACATCCAAACATCCAAACATCTTCACATCCAAACTTTGCCATTTATAATATATATTAGATTAGATATTAGATATTGTTCCCACTTATCATCAGCAATGTATCATCAGCAAACAATTTTATTTCACAGTGCTTAATGGAGCTAGTTATATCATTAATATATATATTGAACAGTATGGGTGCCAGCACAGACCCTTGAGGTAGACCAACAGGTACCTCCCTTTTATCCGATACGGACGTTCCAATCACTGTTCTTTGTATCTGTTAATTAGGAAGTCTTGAAACCATTTTAGTTCTATACCAGAAACGCCAATGCAAGAAAGCTTTTTCAGCATTAAGTTTTGGTCGATCGTCTCGAATGCACGCTTTAAATCCAAAAACACAGCTAATATGTGTTTTTTCCTGCTTAAGTCTTCTTTCCAGTTAGCTACAACCAAATTCAAAGCACTTTCACATGAATGTTTCTTTCGAAAAACCAGATTGTTGAGGTATAATAATTACATTATCTTCTAAATATTTTACCAGCTGATTTTTTACCACTGTTTCCAAAATTTTTTCATCACATTGTAACGTGTTAATAGGTCTTATCTCCTCAGCTTTGATGGTATTTTTAACTTTTTCTAATGGCACAACTATAGAAGATTTCCATAAACTAGGAACGAGACCTTTATCTAAGCTCTCATTAACAAGTTGAGAATAGAAGAAACCTGTATACGTTATGGAGTATTTAACGACTCCTTCCGACACAAGTTTCTTCCCTCCAATTTTATTTTTAAACTTACTTACTATATCAACTATCTCTGAAGTGGATACTTTCTGAAACTTAAAAACATTAGGGCCATTTTGCTCATCTATAGTACCTTCATTACTAAAAGAAGTAGGAATATTCATGCTAATCTCCAATATACTATCAGTGAAATAGTCATTCAAAGACTGCGCTATTTCATTTTCCTCTGTGTAGAGTTGGTCGTTTATTTTAATTTTTTTAATACCATTATTTCTTTAGCCATGCTTATGGAATTTTCAAGTTTTTCCACATGACCTTACTATCACCAGCACTATGGTTGATTTTGTTTTCCATGTACTTGGCTTTTTTTTATCTTAATTAGCCGTTTATATTGGCGTTTCGCACTATAATATTCACTCCATTCTCCAGTGGATAGGCTGATCTTGTAAAGATTTAGCTTACGTTATTTAAGTTAGCCAGCTCAAATCATACCATGAGGAAGGTTATGGAAAGATTGTATCATCGTAGTTTAGATTTGCTGTTCAGTGGCCGGCCAATTGCTTTGTACGTGGCTAGCAACGTTTCTACATCTTTTCCCCAAGTGCTACTGGCAAGCGACTTGAGGATTTTGTTGCGGATTTGTACTTTAGATACAACTTCGATGGCATACGTCTTGAAGGTGAGAGTGTGACCGAATGTTACTCCTAAGATATTTTAACAGCTGACAATCGGTAGCGCAACACCATCGACGTGAACGTTCAATATTTTACGTCGCAAAACAGTGACCGTGGAGTTGGCCGGCTGGGTTCAGATAATTTGCAGTTTATGGGAAAGGGTGAATCTTCTATATCTTGGAGTATAGTACCGTGGTTGACTGTGTCAAAAGCTTTTGACAGTGCTGGTAGTGCTATGTATTTTGCGGAAGGCATGCTGATGAGTGGCTAGGCGAATATTCGCACTAAACTGATGGAGCAGGAAGGTTTCCAATGTTTTCGCTACTGGCGAACGCAGTGATACCGTTGTTATAACTCGCCTTCGTTAGCCGGTTTCCCAGGCTTGAAAACGTGCGTCAGGTAGCTTTCTTCCT
The DNA here is from genome assembly GCA_029619165.1 of Eurosta solidaginis. Classification (NCBI taxonomy): domain Eukaryota; kingdom Metazoa; phylum Arthropoda; class Insecta; order Diptera; family Tephritidae; genus Eurosta; species Eurosta solidaginis. The sequence continues at coordinate 8,426 of JARSSU010012298.1, read as the reverse complement.
CAACGCCAAGATGTTTTAGCATTGGCATGACTACTCCATTTGGACCTATTGATTTAGAAGGTTTGGCCCTTTTCATGGCTTCTTCAACCTCTGTGCGGTGATGGTAACGGGTCACACATCGTGTTTGTGTCTATGTTCCCCTCATCCGGGGAATTAAAAATTCGAGACACCAGAGTTGTATCGCCAAAGGCGATGGATAAATTACACAGGCCGACAAAATTTTACCAACATGCAGATCCAGATACCGGACTGTATATTTCCGAAGGTTTATGATGCGCTGAATCCAAATCTGCAAAAGTGCAAAAAACACCGTTTTTGCCCATATTTGGGTTTATGTAGTCTTGCAGATGTTTTCTTTCACCAAATTAAAGGATGGCATCTTTAAATACAAGTCTTCTTCTTTCAAATGGCGTTGAGTTTGCTTAAATATTTTTTCGCTGAGATATCGCATTTTGTAATTATGTGTTGTGGTAGGAGTGGTTTCTAGGGGTTAGGCACTTTTAGGTTAGGATATGTCGAAAACCAGAGCTGATAGAGAAATGTTGAGGTCAGATTTCGATTCATAGCATCAAAATCCTTCGAAAATATATAGTCCGGTATCTGGGTCTGAGATGCTGTGTTATCATTGTGTTCTTTTGGGTTAGATAAGGACTTTACAGAATCTTTTAATGATATTGCAGCACAATGGAAATCAATGTATAGATCCCAATGTCCAATCCTGTGTCGGTATATTCGGATTCTGATTCTGCAGAAGTCGCAGTGTATCCTTCGACTTCATTACGCATGGTATCCTTACTTTAACTTTTGGTACAGTGGGGATTTGTGCTTTATCCACCTCGAACTTCGCGTTCGTGCCTTGGCTTTGGAGGTTTCGAACCAATTCTTCCAGCCACAGCATGCTCGCGATGCGGACGCTATCATAGTCACACAAGGGACTTACGTGGTTGTTCCCGTATCATCTTAAGCATTAAGAAAATAAGCTCCCTTTCTACAGATCTCCACCTTTCAGGAGTCATCTGTCCGAAAGGATTCCTACGACCAACCAGCGCCAAAGTCAGTGACTACCTTGCGACATCACTCATCTTCTCGGGGAAAAGCCGGAGTCTTAGTTTTATCTCCCTTTGGCTTATCTCCTACTTTCCTAGTTGTCACTTCGCCACTTTTGTTGTCCTTCCTATGACTTGCAGCTTTCGAGGTAGTTGCTATCTCGCTTTGGGGCCATCTGTCTTACAGCTTTAGCTCTGGGACTGAGTCCGCTCAGACTCTTGACAGCAGACTTTTCGCCTTCCGCGGAACGTTGCCTCTTCATTCTGCCATTCGACGCTTCTTCCTCCTCGTACCGGTTGCAGTGCTGAGAAATGTAGTATCACCTGGTGCCGCTATGCCTTAGCTATACTTCATTTCAAACGCTTCTGAGGTTTTATACGTTTATACGGAAGATTTGTCATTATCTGCTTTAATATTATTTATTACAATATGGTTCAGAAGAGGCAACTAGGGATGGATCAAAAGATCAAGAATACGAGAAAAACCCCTTTGATAGCGGAGGAAGGAAAGGAGATCCCTTACCAGTTACCACTCAAAAAAAAATCTGATGAAATAATGAAAAGTATGAGCCGAAAAGTCACCCAGATCAACCCGTGTAAGTTCCTATACACTTGTAGTTTTTCAATTACTTTCGCAATTCCTTTGAAGAATGGAATGGGAAATTCGAAAGTACTTTTTCAATTCCTTGTAATGTAATTGGAAAACTTTCAATTACATTTGCAATTCCTTTCGAAAGTACTGGGGAAGAAATTACATTTGAGCAAAGTATTTTTTTTTCAATTACAAACAAAAACTTTTTGTACTTGAGCCTCAAAAATCGAAATTACTTTTGGTATGAGGAATTGAAATGTAATCAATTCCTTTGCTGTAGAGGAAGGAATTGATTACTTTTTCCAATTACTGAGGAATGTAATGGGTAATGAAATGGAATTGAATTTACCCAGCTCTGATTATAGACATATGTTTGCACGTTAAACTGTATTCAATTGAGTAATATGAGTAAAAATCAGCAATTCAGTAAAAAATAACAACGACAACAAAAATAAATACATACATATCTACATCTAAAAAAAATCAAATTGAGCGATTTTACCGTGGTGGTCAATAGTGAGGGACGTGGGCACTTTTAACTACCCGTTTATAATTTTCTGCGTTTGTCTCCCGTATTATTGTCCAGCAATAATCTCCCATCATTTCATCATTCCAAAAACCTTGTTAACGCTTTTCAAAAATCAAGAGGTCTTGGTGAAACCTTTCACCCTGTTCATCACTTTCAGCACCTAGGTTTGCGGGAAAATTCAAAATGTGAATGCAAAAAATGCATTTTGAGGGACATGTTGCATTTCATAGCACTGTAGTTTTTTCAACAAGGCTTTGACCATCTCTCTATAGTTAGGATCTTTGTTGTTGCCAAGAAATCCACTAACGGCTTGCTTAAAGCTGTCCCAAGCCGCTGCTTCTACTGATGATGAATGATTCGCAAAATTTTCGTCTTTCAGCAACTTTCTAATTTGCGGACCAACAAATATACCTTCTTTTAATTTGGCTTGAGTTATTTTAAGGAAAAATTTCGTTAGGTACTGGAAGGATGGCGCGTCCTTATTTAAAGCCTTTACAAAATGTTTCATTAATCCTAATTTGATGTGAAGTGCTGGCAAAATAACTCGTTCGGGATTTACTAAAGGCGGGTTTGCGATATTGAAGGCACCTGGTTCGTACTCAGCTCTTGGTGGCCAGTTTTCCTGAATATAATGGGTTTCTCTAGCACGGCTGTCCTAAAGACTGAGAAAACAGCAATATTTAGTGAAACTTCCTTGAAGTCCGAGAATTATAGCTACTACCTGGGATGTATTTCATATACTATTTATTTTAAATTGTACCACCGAAACTGCTTACCTTGAAGTCCGCACAAATTTTCCAATTAAATTGTTTATATTGAATGAGCTCAAGTAAATTGGATATGCTTAAATAAGTTTCTTTATATTCTCAGAATGTGCCACTGGTATTGAAGGTAACGAATTTCCTTTATGGATTAATGCTGCTTTTAAACTATGCTTTGAACTGTCTATAAACAAGCGCTAATCATCCACTTTATTTTCTAATTTTAATGCTTCAAATAAACATTGAACATCATTGCAGTAGCAAATATTTTCACTTTTAGTAAAAAAAGAAGAGAAAGTCTTGTGTCTATTTCGAATTTGGAAGTACTTGTCGAAGGGCCCAGGCTGCCCCATTGCTGCAAACGAGATCCTAGAACTTCACTATCAAATTTCGATAATTTCAAATCTCTGGACAAGTAATTAAGGTTGGCTTGTGAGACTCGATGTGGGACCTCTCCTTCCTATTCACTGTCTGAATTATCTGTTTCGGAGTCACTTTCACTTGAAGCTTCAAAACTTATAGGCGGCCGAGGTATGGGTAAGGTATGGTCATGTAGTTTTGGTTTATTAGCTGATGCCACATTTGGATAACTTATTGATTTCCTCTTTTTTCTCGTTTTACCTTCAAGGTCTATCACGCAAAAATAGCACTGGCCGTGGTTAAAGGGTTCAGTCCACATCATTGCAACACCTAACTTCTTGTTATGACCTTTACCCGATACCCATCTCATTAAAGTTTATCTACAGGAGGGCAAATAAAATGAGGTGTCCAAGATTTATCGAGATTTTTTACACGGAACCCGAAATAATGAAAGCATGCATCTTAGACAGAATTAGTTGTTTTCCGAACTGAGTTTCCGAAATATAATGTCCGCAAATAAAGCAAAAATCATCCGGATTATTTTTACATTTAAAATCTCTTTTGCAACAAGCCATTTCGTAAACACATCTACCCATATAGTATGTATAAATTTGCACTACAATTTGCAAAACAAAATTTACAACAAACAGTAGTGACAATTAAACACTTGATGTCTTTTTAAATTTATTAGACCCTAAGGTAGAGTAACCAAATGAAATGTCTCGCCAATTTTATCAAAGTAATACTAAAATTTTAGGACAGACGCTTGCAAATTAACGGGGCTATAGTCTCAACGGCACGTCCGATTGTTGTACTGGTATGCTTAAAATTTTCGTAGTTAAATTACCTACAACATAGGAGGGCTAACTTTTTTCGTCCATAGAATTTTTCCGATTTTAAAGTGGTTAAATCTGAAATTTTGTAAAAAATTTCTTTTTTTCTCAAATTTTTTCAACGTTTTTTGGCATAGTAGCCAATCTACTGAAGATACTGAAAGGAGGTGAAGGCAAGAAATGTTTATGGGAATTAGTGTAATGTACAATTGAACAGTTTAAAAGGAAAAAAGAAAACTACAAATTTTTGCTTGGTAACGCAAGTTGATCAAAATTTGTTGAGTAGTGTTATCCTTTTATAAGGATTAGTCCACTTATCACTATTAATATACGGTATCCTATTATAAGGATATTTTCCAAAATTGTTTATATGATTAGTCCACGTATCACGTATTAATATACGGTATCCTATTATAAGGATATTTTTCAGCAAATGTATCATGTTATAAGGATATTATTTTTTTGTTGTTGGGCGCAAATGAAAATTATTAAAATTTTTATACTCAGTTGAGCAGAGCTCACAGAGTATATTAACTTTGATTGGATAACGGTTGGTTGTACAGGTATAAAGGAATCGAGATAGATATTTATTTATTTATTTATTTATTTATTCATATTATAGTCTAGGACAATCAGAACCTCCTTACAGACTATTTACTAATATATCTTAACTAATAAATATAAAATATTCAAATAATTTCATTCAATAGCAGTTTAAACCTAAATTTATTTAATGCAAAATCAATATTTATAGAATACAGCAAATTAAACTCCCTCATTGCCCTAGCAATTGGAGAGTTGGAAGCATAAGTCGTTCTAAATCTATCTAACCAGAAAAAATCGTGACATCGAAGGGTTCGCGATGGTACATTGAACCGTATACGTTCTAAAAGATAGGGCGAGTCAACCGTCCCATTGATGATATCATATAAAAATGTCAATGAAAGCATTGATCTTCTACTCACTAAAGATTTAAGGTTAATTAAAAGACACCTAGAACTGTATGTTGGAACAGGGTCCTGAAAACGCAAAGACCGGAGGGCAAATCGCAAAAATATTTTTTGAATACGCTCAAGTCGGTCTATATGGCAGGCATGGTACGGCCTCCAAATGAAAACAGCATATTCTAGTTTAGACCGCACTAGGGTTGTAAATAAAAGCTTTAAAGTATAAGGATCACTAAAATCCATACTGAAACGGCGAATGAACGCGAGTGTGGAATAAGACTTCGCAATGACATAATTAATCTGACTGTGGAATAGAAACTTCGCATCAAAGACTACACCAAGATCTGATATTTCATCAACAACCCTCAGCGTAGAGTCCCCAATATGATACGAAACCGGAAGAACATTTCGAGTTTTAGCAAAGGTAATACTAAAACATTTACTTATATTTAAAAGCAGACGATTCCGTTTACACCAGTCCATTACGTTATCAAGATCAGCTTGGAGCATAGTGGACTCAGATTGAGTCGTGATTGATGCAAAAATTTTCAAGTCATCAGCAAACAATAAGAATTCAGCATAACTGAAACAATGACGTATGTCATTAATAAAGATAACAAATAATAAGGGACCCAACACGCTCCCTTGGGGTACACCAGAATTGGCAGTAAACGACCGCGAAGAAATACCATCTACCACAACAACACAGCTACGATCTGCCAAGTAAGATCTCACCCAAGATAGCATACTAGAATGGAAGCCGAAGCCAGCAAGTTTAGATATTAGTAATGAATGGTTGACTTTGTCAAAAGCCTTCGAAAAATCGGTATAGATAGTATCAACTTGCGCCCTCCTATTAAATGAAGAAATACAGTATTCAGAAAATACTGCTAGATTAGTTACAGTTGATCTGCCAGGCATGAATCCATGCTGATTAGGTGAGATCAAGGTCTTTACTGCGAAGAATATTTTATCCTTAACTACAATTTCAAACAATTTCGAGACAGTGGAAAGTTTAGAAATAGGACGGTAGTTGGCAACATTACTTTTATTACCACTCTTGAATATCGGGGTAATAGACGTTACCTTCCAAGCGTTTATGAAATCTCCATTCCTGAGAGATTTATTAAAAATTAATAAAATTGGATACGCAACTGCTGCAATATTTTTAAACAAAAAAGAACAGAACCCATCTACATCCATTTGCACTGACAACTTGATCACCGAGATGCCACAAATGACATCTTCAAGAGTCAGCGACAATTGACCAAAATTATAGGGGTGTCATTTTTCCGTATCTAGTTTCCTCGTGAGAAAACGTCCCAGTCTCAAAATTCGCCCCGAAAAAATCAGCAAAGAGGTTGACAGCTTCGCCGAGGGAATACGCAGATTTTCCATTGTAAGAAACTTTAGATGGGATACTTGCACACGACTTTTTAGCCTTAACGTAACGCCAAAAAGATTAGGGTTTAACTTAATATTCCTTTCAAATTTAGCAACATACTCTTTATGAAGTTTCTTACTCAAAGATTTAAACTTACTTGAGTATATAAATATTTATCCTTATGAAGACGCATCTTCGATAATTTATACCATTTAAAAAACTTATTCCTTAAATTTTTAAGTCTTTTCAACTTTCTTGTATACCAAGGTATTTTGTAACATTTCCTTTTCACTCGAGGAATTAAAGTGGAGCAAATTTCATTGACTTTAACTTTGAAAAGATCAAAGCATTCATTTACACTCTTCCCAGAAAATATAGTATCCCAATCATGCAAATTGATTCTATCGCTAATGGCATTAAAGTTGCAATTTTTGAAACAGTAATTATCCGGTAGCAAATCTAAGTCGACATTTCTAAATTCGTAAAACTCCAGTTGCAGGACAAGAGGAACATGATGCAAGCCGGGGCATGACAGAGGGTCGAGACATTCTTCCAAAGAAAAACTCATATCTTCACTTAAAAAATTAGATCTAATGTTTTAAACAGTTTATTTAAAATTGAATTAATTTGAGTAAGATTGACGCTTAATAAGTTGTCAACAACATACGTTTCGGAAAAGCTAGTTACATTGTTGGGGTACAAAGTTAAACTCTCACCCACTGGCGCCCAGCTCACATCTCCTATATTGAAATCACCTAAAATACAAAAATTACACTCTGATTTCGTAGAAACTAAGTCTATAAGATTATCAGTATGTGCTTTATACAAACTGTCAATACTACCAGGCGGAATGTAAGATACACATATAAAGAGTGTCGACGACCCATTGACACATACACACAGTTGATCCAACCGAGTGTCCTCATTCTGCAGTGAAATAGATGATGAGTGATATTTACGCCGAACAGCAATTAAAGTACCACCTCCTCGGGACAGGCCAGTTTTTTAACGTATCTCGATCTTTTCTATATACGTTGTACATTTCGGGATCAAAATACTCGTTGTCATAGAAATTTTCATTTAGCCAGGTTTCCACGAAAACGTAAACATCATAACCCAAAGTGAACTAAATTCATATACTGCTTTAGACTTAGTTCTAAGCCCAGAAGCATTTTCATAATATATACTAAACGGCAGAGAGTTCGGTTTGAAATTCAGGGATGTTGCTACACCACTTGTTGAGTTGCACCGCCCCTTGGAAAAAAACGGAACGGCCGTAGAATTACATTAACAGGCCAGATGTTCGCATCAATAACTTTGTTGTAATAAGATTCCGATACGCCTAGTTTAAAACTGACTCGCCTTAGTTCGGACAGATTGGTACCACTTTTTACGAGCTTGTCGCATTTCAAATAAGTTTTACCATGCCAGAATGTTTCGTGACATAGCTTAAAATATCATCCTCGGTCACTTTGGGCAAGAACGATGAGACGTGCAGCCACTTCATACTCGAAGCTACACACAGTTCCGAGTTGGTATTTACGCCAAGAACCAGTGGCTACTTAGATTCTTCTTGGCACTCCTCCCTACCAGTAAAGGTGCAGGAACATTATCATTATTCTGCGTGTTACTCACAGTAAGAGCATCCCGCAGTCCAAAATTTGCAGTTGATGGGTTATTATTTTGGGCTACCACCGTAGCGAAACTCATTGGCAACGAAGTATTAGTACCAGTGGCACAAGTAGTAGAAGAGTAGTAGTGTTGATAGACACAGAGGCAGTAGAAAGTGGCACCGAAGCATTGGAAACATTCGTTAATACTGGTTTAGTTTTGCTTTTCTTACTACCCTTCACAGTCGGCCTAGAGTTAGTACGGTTTTAATGGACGTTGTGGCAGCGCGCTGCCTTCAAGTGGCCCAATGAAACCAGGCTAATCCTGTTCACGCGATCGATTTATATATATATATAATAACTT
>JARSSU010012297.1:0-34165 GCA_029619165.1 Eurosta solidaginis | reverse complement strand
TAGAAATTAATATCAAATAGTTATTACCGAGTACTTTAAACCTTTTCTTATATTCCTTAAATACGTACTTTATAAGCAACTCTGTTAACAAAGCAACTCTGTTAATAGCCATCTTTGTTTGTGCGCATCTGGTTCTTTCTTTTGAAAAGAAACATTGGAAGAGCACGAACAAGTAAGTCCTGAATTAATTCGATTAACAAATTGAATGTAATTAATGAATCCGTTTTTAATCAGATATAAAAACATTACAACTAGTATTGTTACAAATATTCTCGTGCGTTTTATTCAAAGTCTTGCCGTCTACAACATTCTTTTTATATTTGTTCATCGAGATTGTACCGCATTCTATTTTATTTGCACTCGATGAAAAATTCATCCCTAATAGAACATAAAAATCTACTACAAAAAAACAAGTATTGAAATCCTATAGCACGAAGTCAGTTACGGGACGGAATCCATCGCACAATTACACCATGCAAAAATGCCTAGGAGGGCTTCGACGATCCGTAAAGCACTGCACTGGGCATTAAGCCTTATCGGAGCAGGAAAGGTCCACCTGCAAAATATAATTAGTCGCCAACAAATGACAGGTCACATGTCAGTAATGGACAGAGCAACGGAAGCTGCATCCGCCAACATACCCCGTCGTCAGCACAGTAGCTGACATAACCTCAACAACTGGCCTCTTTGCCACTAGCTCGAAAGCTCAACACATTTATAACACAATCACTTCAACGAATAATGTTGCCAGCGGGCTTACGTCACAGTGCGCCGTCAATGGTATTATGCAAATCATATTCAATTTATTCCCACGCCGCCATTGCCTTTGCATTGACACCAGTCATGCCAATGCTGGCATTTTTTGCCCAAACAATTTTTGTCGCACCTCAACCGGAAGTGGTCGTCAGTCACCACCGCGCCTTACCACACTACATTCGTCAACGCACTTTACCCCAGCGCGTCCGCCACACTAACGGCAATCCTCCCTCAATAGCCACGCCATCAGTTATACGCAGCTGAACTCCTACGAGTGTCCACTCCCGTTTCATCCACAAATCGTATAAAATTGTTATATCATAATCAGCATGCAGCAAGCCGAGCTGAGTCCAGCTCACCCATCACGCAAAGTGTCTCGTTAATTCGGACCGACGCCCTCCACATGGCTCGCCAGAAGACGTGGCCATGGTTTCAGTAGCACTATAAGGAACCATCTCGTTATATGCCTAAACAGAGAGCTTGGAACACACACTTCGGTTACGTCTACAGAAAGAGCACGCTCGTGAAACGCTCAACAGCAGTCGCGCAACTAATGTGAATCCCTTTATACACTCGCGAATGTATATACTGCAGCACGAAGCACTTTGGCCAGGCACACACACCTACGGCGCCACAGAGTTACTCGTTCGTAGCCAGATTGCAAAGGCACGAGCATACCTACCATCAGTATCATGAAGATATCTGACATTCTGAATTTCAGTACAATGGTTTCAAATTTAGCGGCTTTGCTTGAAAGTTCCGGCGCCGCCCCTCATTTAAACAATCCAATTTTATTGGATGAATTACTGAGCAGCTACCGTTTAGCAAGAGAGAAGAGTGGACTCGCCACGTACTGACTTGCATCAACCGTACCATCTGTAAGAGATTTTTGCGAACTGGCTTCAAACAGTTGCGTTGTATGTGTCAGTGGCCACTGATTATTGTTTACTATATAGTTTGGCAGCTTAATTCGAGCTTATGTTGCGAATAGAGTGGAAGCACTCGCAGGCCGTGAAAATAGGCACTCGAATGGAGTGGAATGAAGAAACAGTAGGAAGACCAGAGTTGCATGGATCAATCATTGCATCAATATTAAAGATAAATTTAGAAAAAAATAATTAAATATTTGAGTATAAGAAACATTCTCTTTCAATTACTGCAATTAAGGTGTCCTAGATGCTATATATTCCAAAATTATAACATTTTATGTCTGTTTAAAATTTAACTTCAATTTCTCTAAGATTTCCGTAATATGGCCATTGAGTGATGTTTTTGTGTGTGTGTGCAAATTTTGAGCGATCAGCTGTTAGTTGCGCTACTTGGTAAATTTTACAATCTCTCCTGCCACATGAGCAATCGTTTACCGAAATAAACTGCAAACAAGGTCAGTACTGTCTATAAACAAGATGATAAAAAGTGTTCAATGTGAGTAGAAAACCACAATTTGTTTAAATGTCAAAAGTTTAAAGACGCTGAGTATTCGTATCGATGGAATGTTGTGAAGAAAACCAAATCTGTGTTCTCTTGTTTGCAACCAGCCATAATTTATATAGCTGCACAAAACGACGACAATGTGGAGGCAAGGCTGTGATAGATTCCACAACCGATTGTTGCACAAAGAAAATTCTACATAATACTACACATACAAATAATAAAGACGAACAATAGCAAGCCAGTGGCCACAGTCAGTGAATTCAAACTTCGCTGCATCAGTTTATAATCAGCTGAAACAAAACAAACACTTCTGAAATATTTGCCTGTAAAATGAAAGGGCCAAAGGGCGAAGTCACTGTAATTGCATTCATCGACGAAGGAGCGAAAATCTCATTGATAGAGAAAGTATCGCAAACGCCATAGGAGTGAAGGGTAAAACTGACATGGCTTCGCCTCAGTGGATAGGCAATCAAACGACGAGTGAACCATCAAAGCGAGTTTCATTTGAGATTGGCGATATATTTCAGAATCCACAAAATACCAAATGAGCGGTGTACAGACAACAAAATAATTGTACTTGCCCGAACAGTCTTTGCACTTAGGCGAATTTATACGTAAACACAAACAGCTTAGAGTTAAAAATATTTTTGATTATTGCAATGCAGTTCCACAGTTATTGGTAGGCTTGCCACATACGCATTTATTCGACCGACCAGCGTTTTAAATATTGATGAAGGTTTGCGGCACATCAAACCAAATTAGGGTGGACATTTTTGGATTAATGAAGAAAGCGCTACTGATGTAATGGTGGGTCATGTAAACATTGAAGCAACAGATTTATATGAACTCAATCAGCAAATCGCCGAGTATTTCGTTGCTGATAATTTCGAAGTGAAATCAGTACCAATAGTCCGATAAGATGCAGACATCCGAACAGAAAATTACTCAGGGATACTACAAAATTTATAAACAATAGATACGAAACTGGCTTACTGTGGCGCAGTGATAATGTTAGCTTTCCGCAAAGCTTTGACACAGCTGTAAAGCGATTACAACAAGTCGAATCAAAAATGAATGCAGATGCCGAATATCGTGATTGGTATATACAAAAATTGATGATTACGTTTACAAGGGTTATGCAAAAAAGTTATCAGTGGCTGAGATGACAACGTTGATGATCGTACATGGTACTTGCCACACTTTGTAGCAACCAACCCAAACAAAGGGAATAAACGCCGTTTAGTTTTTGATGCTGCCGCAAAGATTAAAGATATGTCGCTAAATAGTGCTTTGTTGAAAGGTCCGTCTGAATACCACTGAAATCATTGGTAAATATTTTATTTAATTTTCGACTACGAAAGGTAGCCGTATGTGGAGATATACGTGAAATGTTTCGCATGGTATTGATTCGCGACGACGATCAAAATTCACAACGTTTCCTATGGAGGGAGGAAATTCTCTCCAGCCTCCAGATATATATGTAATGAGAGTTATGATATTTGGGTCAATTAGTTCGCCCTGTTCCGCCCAATACATTAAGAATCTAAACGCTGAAAGTTTTCGAGAAACCTTTCCGAGGGCAGTAGAAGCTATCATTAAACGCCACTATGTCGACGACTATATGGATAGCTTCACGACATTAAGGAAGCTATCGAGGTAACTAAGAAGGTGATAGAAATACACGCATGTGGGGGATTTGAACTGAGAAACGTAATCTCCAACTCTGAAGAGCTTATGCAAGCTGTAGGGGGCAGTTCAGCACCGCTTTCGCAAAGGGAAGTTAGCACCTGTAAGGGGGAAGGTACCACTGAAAGGTACTTGGTATGCACTGGTGCCCGAAAAGAGACTACTTCTGTTTAAGCTGTCGTTTGCTAGGGTACCAAAGGCGGTGCTAGAGGGTACGCGGTACAAAGGGTACAAAGGGGGAAATGCTTAGCGTATTAATGTCAATATTTGGCCCTTTCGGTTGGCTTTGTAGCGCTACCTACAGTTATGCTACAGTATTGCTACAACGGCTGTGGAAGCGGAACATGGGTTGGCATGACCCATTCCTGATGACATATATGAAAAATGGTTTGATTGGTACAAAGGTTTGCGAACCATAGAAGACTTAAAGGTGCCACGATGTTATAACCAGGAGTGTTTTAATGACAAGGCAGACATTCAGCTGCACATTTTTGTTGACGCAAGTGAGCTTGCATATTCAACTGTTGCTTATTGGCGCTTGAGCTGCGAAAATAAACAGATGTAATATTTATCGCTGGACGGTCAAGGTGTAGCGTGCCGTTATAGGCGTTCGGCTGAAGGAAGTCATAATCGCCGGCCACGACGTTGCACCTATATGATACTATTTTGGACGGATTCCAAGACTGTGATCCATGGATTAGATCCGACCCTAGATGCTATAAACAGTTCGTCGCTCATCGCGTATCAGAAGTGCTGCAGTCATCCGAGGTGCACCAATGGAGATGGCTGCCAGGGTGTGTCAATCCCGCTGACGAGGCAACGCGTCCAAAGAAGTTTGACTCAAGTTGTAAATGGATTAATGGTCCTCAATTTTTAAAGTGGGACGCAGATAGTTGGCCTACTGTTCCAAAATACATTGCTGAGGAAGGTATCGATACCGAGCTGCGTTCTAAAACACTGTATACAATACAGACATACGATCACCTTGCGCCCTTTGCTAAATATACCAACTTGTACAAATTTCTCCGAATAATGACGTGGGTGCGATAGCAGTATCGAAATTTCGTTCGCTGGCAAAGAAGAAAGATTTGATTGTACATAAATCATTATCGGCGACACAAATAAAGCAAACAAAGTCTTTTATCTACCGTCTAGTTCAAAATACTGAGTTTGCGGGCGAAATGCAAATGTTGTCCAGTGGTTCTTCAGTAAGTAAAGGCAGCTCGATTTACAAATTATGTCCGACATTGGATGAAGATGGTGTAGTGCGTTTGGGTCGCCGAATCGATTACACCGATTGCGTACCGCATCAACCAAGCGACCAGTGATACTGCCTAAAGGTCATCCGCTGTCTTTCTTGGTAGGCAAACATTAACATGAAATATTTCATCACCATAATTTCGAGTCTATGGTTGCCGCTATACGATATAAGTATTGCATTCCAAGCGTTCGCCGTCTGTTAAGATCAATTAAAATAAGTTGTCAAATATGCACAAATTTGGCAGCCGCTCCGCAAACAACATTGATGGATCAACTCCCCAAGGACAGGCTTACCCCGTTTGTAAGACCATTTTCATTCACAGGCGTGGACTACTTCTGTCCAGTCATGGTATCTATTGGACGGCGCCATGAAAGCGATGGGTGGCCATCTTTACTTGTCTTACGATTAGGCTATTCACCTGGAGCTAGCGAAAGACCTATCTACCGACGCCGCCGTTATAGTATGTCGCAAACTTTATTAACGTAGGGGCGTTCCAATTCGTATGAGAAGCGATCGAGGCACAAACTTTGGAGGTGCTAGCAAAGAAACGTGGGGTAGAGGTTGAAAAGGGCATTTCTAGTGAATGCTGCCGCAGAGGCATCGAGTGGTTGTTCAATGCTCCGGCAAATCCGTCAGCTGGTGGTGTGTGGGAACGAATGGTTCGCACGGTAAAAAGGGTGCTGCAGTTCACTTTAAAGGAAAAAGCTCCGCAACTGGCGACTTTACATACCCTCCTTATAGAATTCTCGTCCATTAACACATGTTCCGCTTGAGCACAGCGACGATGAACCGCTTACTCCAAACTACTTTATGTTGGGGTCTCCCAACTTCGTCCAAGCAGCTGAGGTACCAGAAGTGGGATGTCTAAGAAAGCAGTGGCATATATCACAGCAGCAAACGTTCTGGAAGAGATGGGTTCTCGAGTATCTTCCGACTTGACCAGACGCGTAAATGGTTCAAAAAGTAAAGCCGATATATGTTGGCGACGTGGTGATTGTATGCGACGACAACGAAAACCGTGGGCAATGGAAGAAAGACATCATCCTGGAAGCAAAGGCGGCAGCCGATGGTCAAGTTAGGACAGTCTTGGTGAAGACTGCTGCTGGAAATTTACGTAGGCCGGCTTCAAAGGTTGCCGTACTCGACGTAAAGGGTGATTCTCCCGGCAGTGGATCGAATTACGGATAGGAGGATGTTACAAATAGAAATTAATATCAAATAGTTATGTACCGATTACTTTAAACCTTTTCTTATATTCTTTAAAAATACGTACTTTATAAGCAACTCTGTTAACAAAGCAACTCTGTTAATAGCCATTTTGTTTGTGCGCATCTGGTTCTTTCTTTTGAAAAGAAACATTGGAAGAGCACGAACAAGTAAGTCCTGAATTAATTCGATATAACCAATTTAAATGTAATTAATAAATCTGTTTTTATCAGATATAAAAACATTACAAATAGTATTGCTACAAATATTCTCGTGCGTTTTATTCCAAAGTCTTGCCGTCTACAACAATGTCCATCGGGAGCCTTAAGTCTTCTCTCTTCAGAGATATGAGCCTTAAGTCTTCTCTCTTCAGAGATATGAGCCCCTTTGTGAGTCTAATATCGTAGGCTTTGCACATGATCTTAGAAATTTTGCAGTCCCGCGCTTTTGTCCCACGCCTTTCATGCTTGATGATCATACGCACTCCTGTCTCTTTTTGATTTCTCCCAAACGGCATTGGGGACGTCTAACGTCGACTCAGCGAGTATTGCATCCCTCCTTTGCCAACTCAAAAAGTTTGAAATAGGGTGTTTTTCTAAGATAGGGTGTTGTCAAAAGGGCAGCCGAGATAGGGATGTATTCCACTCGGCAGTCATTGGAGGGTCTTAGGGTAGGTCATTTTGGAAAAGAGCTGCAAGCATAAAAAGAACCAATTCTTATTATAACTTGACAACCAATTTATGTTGCTGTGTCGCTTTAAGGTGTTCACCATATACAGATAAGTTTTGAATGTGCTACTTTTCGTAAGAATTGACGATATATTCTTTTTATGTGATTTGTTTCAATGAAGATTTCGCCTTAATCATGACTCATGTTCTTTGCAGTCCTCGAAACCTTTCCATCATCATTACATTCATTTTGTTGGAAATCTCTACTGAAAATGTTGCTTTAGCAAAGACAAAAATTTTAATGATCTTTTAACATACAAAAAAAAACAAAAGCGACTGTGTTTTTTTGGCATGACAAGACCAACTTTGAATTTTACCTGCTTCAAGTCAGCAGCACTGGCTAAGGATCAACAGAACATCCGCCAAGAGCATTTAAGTATTTCGTTGTTGCATATTAAGGCCTCCAGCCGGAAATCGCAGAAGCTACACAAGTACATACTCAAGTAAGTATGGACTTAAGAAAGAAATAAGAATTTGCCAACGAACATTTAGCAGCAACAGCAAAAATATTCGCTAAAAAATTTGAAAGTTTCTTTCTCAACTCTTTCGTCTTTTTTTTTAGTTGGTTGTTTCACTTTTGGTTTTGTTGCGTGCCAAAGTCATCATAGCATATGTCCGATGCCTCAGTCATACAAAGCATTAACGTGTCGAATTTATATAAGCACCGACAGTTTTGGACTTATTTCTTTTTAAATCATTTCTTTCCTTTTTGTGTGCATGTATTTTTATACTCAGCGTGCTTTGCATACAGAGTATATTAACTTTGATTGATTGGATAACGGTTGGTTGAACAGGTATAAAGGAATCGAGATAGATATAGACAATCCATATATCAAAATCAACAGGATATAAAAAAAAATTTGATTGAGCCATGTCCGTCGTCGTCTGTCCGTTAATATGATAACATGAGTAAATTTTGAGGTATCTTAATGAAATTTGGTATGTTAGTTCCTAGGCACTCATCTCAGATTTCTATTTAAAATGAACGAAATCGGATTATAACCACGCCCACTTTTTCCATATCGAAAATTTCGAAAAACTGAAAAAGTGCGATAATTCATTACCAAAGACGGATAAAGCGATGAAAGCTTTTTAAGTGGGTTGACCTTATGACACAGAATAGAATATTAATAAAATTTTGGACTATGGGCGTGGCACCGCCCACTTTTAAAATAAGGTAATTTAAAAGTTTTGCAAGCTGTAATTTGGCAGTCGTTGAAGATATCATGATGAAATTGGCAGAAACGTTAATCCTATTACTATATGTATGCTTAATAAAAATTACCAAAATCGGAGATCCACCACGCCCACTTAAAACAAAATTTTTTTAAGTCACATTTTAATAAAAAATTTAATATCTTTACAGTATATAAGTAAATTATGTCAACATTCAACTCCAGTAATGATATGGTGCAACAAAATACAAAAATAAAAGAAAATTTCAAAATAGGCGTGGCTCCGCCCTTTTTCATTTAATTTGTCTAGAATACTTTTAATGCCATAAGTCGAACGAAAATGTACCAATCCTTGTGAAATTTGGTAGGTGCAAAGCTTGTGTGACGGTAACTGTTCTCGATGAAAATGGGCGAAATCGCTTGAAGCCACGCCCAGTTTTAGTACACAGTCGATCATATGTCCTTCCGTTCGGCCGTTAACCCGATAACTTGAGCGAAAATCGATACATCTTTACTAAACTTAGTTCACGCACTTATCTGAACTCACTTTATCTTGCTATTAAAAATGGGCGAAATCCGACTATGACCACGCCTATTTTTTCGGTATCGAAAATTTCGAAAAACTAAAAAAAAATGCCATAATTCTATACCAAATACGAAAAAAGGGATGAAACATGGTGATTGGATTGGTTTTTTGACGCAAAATATAACTTTAGAAAAAACTTTGTAAAATGGGTGTGACACCTACCATATTAAGTAGAAGAAAATGAAAAAGTTCTGCAGGGCGAAATCAAAAGCCCTTGGAATCATGGCAGGAATACTGTTGGTGGTAATACATATATAAATGAATTAGCGGTACCCGACACATTATGCTCTAGGTCACCCTGGTCCACATTTTGGTCGATATGTCGCCTTCACATACACAACTAAGGGCACTCCCTTTTAAAACCTCTTTAGCACCTTTAGTTTGATACATATGTCATACAAACACATTCCAGGGTTACCCTAGGTTCATTTCCCTACATGGTATTTTCCTTTATTTGACAAAGGATGGAGAGAAATCGTTCCAAAAAACGTCACCCTTGATCTACAATTTGGTCGGTATTTCCCAAACGTTATAAACTATCTACGAAACCCGATGAGCAGAGCTCACAGAGTATATTATAATAAAGAAAATGCCAAGAAAAAATTTCAAATTTTGTTTCGAAGTTGCTTTGCTAAAAATACATTCTTGGCATGCGGCTCATAATTTCCACCCTATAGGAGTCATTTATGATTGTAGGTTATTCTTTTGAGTATTTTATGATTGTAGGTTTAGATTTATTCGAGGCACATATTGTCACATATTTCGGACTTTTATCGGACTCATAATTAAGAGCGTATCGAAAATATTTCAGGGGCGATTTAAAAAAATGATAAAGAAATGCGTTCTTTAACCAAATTTTCATATTTAAAAAAAATTTTCAAATAAAACGAATCGATAGCTGAAGAAGGATAGCAAAGGCAAGTTGCTCTACTTTTTAGTATTACCATTTGTATGTATCCATGAAAGAGACAATTTTGTCTCCAAAGCTCTCATCTGAGTACGTAATGTTCGGTTACACCCGAACTTAGCCATCCTTACTTGTTTTAGTTCTTCTTCTTTTTTAATCAAATTGAAAGGGTTTCCATTAAAAAAATTTGCACCTGTGCATTTTTTCCATCGTCCACATGATGTGCTGCTTATTTTTGAGTTTTTGTGATGGCTCAAATGTCCGAGTGAATTTGTTATGCTTTTTTTGTTAATTTTTTTACTGCGATTTTTCAATTTGCAAATTTTACAAGCATACTGCTGACTGCTTTAATTTCATTTAAAAATTTTTAATGGCAGAATTTGTATATAATGATTAAAACTTATGGCAGGAATTTGAGTAGAAACAGCTGTCGGTTGGGAGCTGTTGTGCTGCGGAACTTTTTAAATACGCATACTTTTCCAAGTGCACCGAGCAATAAATACAAAGCTTACTCAGAACTCGTGTTTTCTTTTAGGTAAAAATAGCAATGAAATATGATATTTGGTAGAGTTTAGGTTGAACTGGCTGGCTTGTGAGGATCTGAAATATACTGAGTGAGTCTATATATTACCAGAAGTGTAATCAATAACCACCGAAAAACCCTGTCAAAAACCAGGACCTATATTATAAAATAACTCCGTCCTTTCGAAAAATAAGTCTAAACCTAGCCAAGCCTAATTTAAGGGCATGTGACGCCAGAAGGCAGTGTCCAGTCAAAACAACCGTCATGTGTCTACAGTCGGCTCTTTTTAATGATGGGAGTAACTTTGTTGGTCTAAGGTTGTATGATCTACGCATAATCTTAAACACTTTACGCCGTTTTTGGCCCCGCGCTTGAGTGCACGTTTTTTCTGCTTGGCCAATTCCGCCCAATCCGATTGAGACGTCTACGGAAGAAGCTTTGAGGTATGCAGCATTTTAGCTAGTTCATCCGCCTTTTTTGTTCGCATCTATTCAAAATAAAGACGTATATTTCTCCCTATCCCGATCTTTTCCAAGGGACTGCTTATTCTCTTATACACTTTTGGATGCTGTGCTATGCCAGATCATTGTCTAATTTCTGCTTGGCTGTCAATATAAAAGTTGGCACGACTGCAGTTTAAACTATTTTCTTCCAGTGTTTCTACTGCTTGATTACGGCTACTGCTTCCACCTAAAAAAACGCTACAGCTACAGTGATCTGAAAGCTCGTAGGATTTCTCCATTTTTGGATCAGCACCATATACTGCAAACCTTACTCCCTCCAGTACTTTGGAACTATCGGTGTACATGTGTATCGCTATTTGGGCACCCATGCGCCAACCATCCACCTCTTTTGTGGCTGTGAGTGCTCCTTCGAAGCGCAAATACGGAATCAGGTAGTCTGTTCGCCCTGTAACTGATGACGATACACTACTATTGCCGCATGGTCTCCGATCAAACTGTACCGAGGCACTGATACTCGTTGCAGTTATTAACGCTATGTTTTTTGCTAACAGTTGTACTGGTGGAATGGTATACAGTCAGCCGCCAAGGTTGTTTTCAGGGCTCCTGTAGTGCTAAACATTGAAAGCCTAATTTTTTGAGGTAGGTTCTTTTTTATGGATGTCCACCAAACAAAGACTACATAGTATGGGATAGGCTTTACAATCGCCGTAATTACCCAATAAGAGAGCAAGAGCGATTAACCGCACATTACAGCCCGGCATTTTTTACATGGATATAGCGCCGTAGACGTCTTCTTCACTCTCTTCTCCACGTTGAGCTTCCACGACAACTTACTGTCTAGAATGGAAGGTTTCCCCTGCAGGGTTACCCCTCCTAGCTTAGGACTGGTCTGATTTGGGATCTTGCATCTCTTAGTAAGCAAGACCATATTCTTATTATCTGCATTAGCTGCCAACCCGACTTTAGATGTTCAGGTATGTAAATCCCGAAGCGCCCGATCTATAAAAGAGCTCATCGTGGGAAGGTACTTTCCACTTGCATACGGAAATAACAATCACGGGTAAAAGGAATAGGAACAGAAACGGGAATGTACGTAAAATCGAAGCGCTTAATCGAGAATCGTTACCGACGATCAATTAATCTTAAAATTATTAATTGAAGTAAGAGTAAAATGGTATTTTTTTACATAAGCCATTTTGACGATATTTACCTATTTCCGATTCACTTCAGTAATTTGTTTGATAATAATTTTAATTTTTTTTTGCTCATATTCACTTAATTAATCATTTAGCAAACGCTTACAAAAGTGACGCTCCTAAATTAATTATATCTACATACTACATATAATAAACGACTTACCTGTATTGAACCAGCGACCGAAACCGAGCTAAAACTTGCATTACTAACATCTGACGAAGCAATAAATTGTTTACGCAGCAATATGCTTGTTGAAGTATTATTGTTGTTATTAGTGTTGCTGGCGTTTATAGTGTTAATATTATTGTTTATATTTATAGAGGGGGTATGTGAAGCAGTTAGAGCGGCATTAGCTGAGGTAACGCTTTTATTTGTGGCTGTCGTAATTTTATCGCCGCCGCTCTCACTGTCATTGTTGTTATTGTTGTTCACAGAAATGTTAGTAGTTGTCACAGTTGTAGTTGTTTCTATTGTTGTTGTTGTTGTTGTTATTGCTGGCGCCATTGGCGCTGCATTCACAGCACTTTTATTATTATTATTACACGCTTTATTTTGATTATGATTGTTGTTGTTGTTACTTTTTTGCATATTCGTACTATTTTTGCTTAGCGGTGATTCCATGCTTTTGTTGTTATTATTGCTTGTAATATTATTTAAAATATCGCTTGTATTGCAAACATTATTTACACTTGCACACTTAACCGGATTGTTGTTGTTGCCGTTGCTATTATTTGGTTTATTTAGACTAAAATCATGTAAATTTTGATTTATGTTAATTAATTTTTGCTGTGATTGTTGTTGTTGTTGTTGCTCTTGCTGTTTGTTATCCATTGCCTCACCAATATTTTGCACTTGTTCTTGGTGTTCTTCAATGTCTAGCAAATTTGCTTTGGCTGCCAGCATTTTGTTGTTGCTGCTGCTGTTGTTGTTGGCGACTAATGCTGCCGGATGTCCATGAATTGATTGTTTGTGTATGGCTTCCGTCACATTTGCCGCCAATGTTTTGCTGTTAGTTACTGTTGCCGCAGTCCACGTTTGTGTTAGTGGCGCTTCTGTTGTTGTTGGGGACACATTCGTTTGGGGCGTGGTTATATGAATTGATTCTTCGCTTTGCTGATTTCTCATGATGCTAACACTGAGGTATAGCTTAAGAGCACATACACATCTGCACACATATGTACACTTCAAGGCGACACAATTTGTTATGATTCAAAACACTTTTTTTTCATTATCGCTATTTCTTTTGTATATATTTTTTGAAAATTTGTTTTTAATTTTTCTTTCTTAAACTGTTGTTTTGTTTTGTTATATATATACACTTCCATTAAATTACTTCTTAAAATTGTGTTTTAATTTTTTTAATGGTATATCAAGCTAATTATGAATTTATTTTCAAGGCGAATCCATACCAACCAGTTCGCCGTGCAGAAGAATGTCAAATCCAAAGAAAATTTTCATTGATTTCGATTAACTGACATATTGTAGTACAAGGCGTTGTATGGTAATCAAGAAGAAGCAATCAGCTGTTGGGATAGCAACACCTGGTACTGAATTCGCCTTGATTTATTTTGCAGTTATTAGTTTTTAAGATACAGGAATCCAAGGCGAATTCAGTTCGAGGTGTTGTTATCCCAACATCTGATTGCTTCTTCTTGATTATTTTCCATACAACGCCTTTGTACAACAATATATCAGTTGATCGATAGCAATGAAAGTTCTCTCTTGATTTGACATACTTCTGCAGGGCGAATTGGTTGAATTGGCTTTGCCACCACTTTCGTGCACTTCATTTTCAGCAACGCAAAGTGGCGTTCGCCGTGGTGTGATGGTAGCGTGCTCCGCCTTCCACATCGAAGATCCTGGGTTCACGCCCCGGGAAAAGCAACATCAACATTTTAGAAACAAGTTTTTACAATTAGACTGAAATTTTTCTAAGCGTGGTCGCCCCTCGGCAGTGTTTGGCAAGCACTCAAAATTTATTTGCGCCATGAAAAGGTCTCAGTGAAAACCCATCTGCCCTGCAGATGCCGTTCATAGTCGGCATAAAACATGTAGGTCCCGTCCAGCCAAAGTTGCATGAAACAATTAGATCCCGTCCCGCCAATTTGTAGGAAAAATTAAAAGAAGCACTACCCAAATTGGAAGATAAACTCGGCCTTAAATCTCTCCGGAGGTTATCGCGCCTTTCATTTATTTTTAAATGTAGGTGGTGCCACGCCCATATTCAATAATTTGTTTGAATTTATATTTTGCGTCATACAAATTTCATTACCTTAGCAGAACTCGTTTTTGAATTATCTAATGTTTTCCCATTTTTCTAAATTTTCGATATCGGAAAAAGCGGGCGTGAATATCGTCCCAGTTCGCTCATTTTAAATAATAATCCATTCTGCGTCCAGATAAACTCGTATACCGAATTTGGTGAAGATATCTCAATATTTGCTCAAGTTAAACTGTTAACGGACGAACGGACGGGCATGGCTTAATCGAATTTTTTTCGATACTGATGATTTTGATACATGAAAGTCTATATCTATCTCGATTCCTTTTTACCTGTACAACCAACCGTTATCCAAGCAAAGTTGTGATACCCTGTGTACAATTACGGCTGGGTATAAAAATACAAGAAATAATTTACTGTTTACTGCTATCAATATTACGAATTTTATGTGGTATATAGGTATGTACTTATATGTGTATATGAATGTTAAAACATTACAGCTTTGTTGAATGTATTTTTGCAATTGTTTACATTTAATATTTATTATCGTTTAAAAATTAATTTAGTTTTGTAATTGATATTAAGAAAAAAATTGCAAAGTTTACAAACAGCGATGGTTACTAGTTTTTCGCTTAGTGATTTATACTGATGTTTTGTCTTGTGCACGTTTGTTGCGATTTCGCTTGGTAATTGTCATAGAGATTTTCTTACAACTCTCGGTGAAGCTATTGTATATATAGTTATACCTTTCATGAAAATGAAATTGTATTTTAATTTCGTCACGATTTTCAAAACTGTAAGTCCTTAAAGGAAAATAGATAGACCCACCAATAAGTATACCGAAATAATGAGATGAAGAGCTGAGTTGATTTAGCCATGTCCGTCTCTCCGTCTGTCCGTCTGCCTGTTTGTATGCAAACTACTCCCTCAATTTTTGAGATATCTTGATAAATTTTGGTGAGCGGGTACACTGAAAGAAATTGTGCTAGTAAAATCAACAAATCGGTTCTGTTGTTCTTGACTTAACGAAGATTCGGTGAAATTGATCGAGTTATGGTTAATTCGACCGAGTTCTTTGTCAAACGGACAAATTAGTTTAGTCATTTCAACAGAAGAGAAATTGTCGCACTTAAGTTACCAAAATTCTGTAAAATTTACAGATTCCTGGTCAATCTAACTGATTTTTCTGTTAACACAACTGATCTTACAGGTCAATTCAACGGCGATCAACTGTCAATACATGAGCAAATTTCAAAGAGAATTTTACGCTCACTGCGCTCTCTACTTTGTACTTATGACGATGGTGCCACTTGTTAAAAAAAAACACCAAAATAAGAAAACCATCAAATCGAAAAAAACACACAAAATGGGGAAACAACAAAAACTAGTTTTTAAGTTACCCATACAAAACGAAAAAACCTTTTTTTGAATTTACTGTGCAAAAAATTATGACACACCGGGACACCTATCAATCGGGTACAATTTTGCAACTTTTCGTCCAAGCGACGTCCAAGTTTTGTTTGAACGAACAGGATTTTTCCAAAGTTAATAACATTTTGTTAAATTTTTTACAAATTTTCACTCACGCGAACGAATTTAATAAGATAATAAAAAAATCCTTATTCAATGTTGATGTTTCCGACAACATAAAAGTTGGAGTTGTTTTGGAATCGTTTCAACTTAAAGTGTTACGAAAATTAAACTTGCCGAATTACATGTAAAGTTACTCCAGTGGTGAATTACCTTCTCGCGATTTGATTATTTTATTTTCTATAACTTACAAGTTTTCTATTTAAAATGTTATGTCAAACATTTATACAAGTTTTGTTCGAAACAATCAAGTGTGGCAACTACATGCGAGAGAAGAAATTGAGAATGAGCTGAGCTGAAACTGAAAGAATGGGAATCAGTTTTGTGACTACCATTTTCATTTCTATTTGCAAAGCGAAGTTCAAAACTATAAATTAAATAAATTATAATATATAAAATTTTGTGAAAGTGCCTTTAATAAAACAAACTAATAAAGTTTATAATGTTTAATTTGTGCCAGCATATTTGATGTAGCCCAATTGACATTCGGTTAGTAAGTGCCCCAGTGGCGTGATGGTAGCGTGCTCCGCCTGCCACACCGTATGCCCTGGGTTCGCACCTCAGGCAAAGCAACATCAAAATTTTAGAAATAAGGTTTTTAAATTAGAAGAAAATTTTTCTAAGCGGGGTCGCCCCTCAGCAGTGTTTGGCAAGCGCTCCGAGTGTATTTCTGCCATGAAAAGCTCTCAGTGAAAACTCATCTTCCTTGCAGATGCCGTTCGGAGTGGGCATAAAACAAGTAGGTCCCGTTCGGCCAATTTGCAGGGAAAAGCAAGAGGAGCACGACGCAAATTGGAAGAGATGCTCGGCCATAGATCTCTTCGGAGGTTATCGCGCCTTGTATTTATTTATTTATTTATTTATGTATATGGCAACATACACAGGTACTTTGGTACAAAGCTGTCGCAACAATTTTTTTTTGTTCATTTGACTACTAAAACGGTCGATTACGAATCAACGATTTGAGCGCAGTTTATTCAAAATCTTGCTGCGATGGATAAATTAACAGAAATTTCGGTTGAATTGACCCATATTTCGGTTGATTTTATCAGTTTTTTCTTTCAGAGTATATTTACAGCCGATTATTCAGAAAAGAGGATTTTTGGAATATCTTCCTCTATTTATCAGATTGGAGCTTTAAACTTCACCATATGGTTTCGTATATTGCACATATTGTTTTACGTTTTATTTATCTTAAAAATTGCTTAGGTATGTAAATCTGTTCAATATATATTTCATATCTTATACAGTCGATTATTTGGATATTACGAATGGGATTAGATTATTATTCAGCCCCATTCATTAAATGTATGATGTCTTCGGCACAGCCAGAAAACAGCGCCGTCCTTACTTGTTTTATTTATATTTTGTACGCCCACTTTCCTTATGATTTCAATAAAGTTGCACCTTTGAGCTTGTAAGCCATAATTTAATTGATTTTAATGTACACATTTTCTTATGTTCAAATGATAAATTTAAATTCGTTTTTTCGCTTCTCGAATATTATATACGAATATTAAATTTTATGTTTAATGCTATAACTATTTTTAATGCCCCTTAGTCCAAATTTTTTATTTTTTTCGCTTATGAACTTAGTTGCTATTTTGTTGCTTGCAAACGTTTTCGAATTAAATTGTAGAGCCTATACATACGGATACCTACATATGGATATTTTTTATGTAGGCTACTCATAGCTGCAAGCTTTCATATGATATATAGATGCTTATTTGTAGATAAATATATGCATTTAAAACAGTAATTTAGGCTTGATTGATTTTTTCATTCAAATTGTTTCAATTTTCATGTCCCGCAGTGCACTTGCAGTGCCCAAAGGGAAAGTCAATCCATATGCATATCGGTATGAATACTTATTAATGGATGTGTAACTATTAAATTAATGAAGATTTAGGAAATTCATATCAATTTACTGGTACTGTTAGTCTCATGTGAAAACGCGCTGAATTTAATTTGATAAAAAATATGTGTAAGTATTATAAAACAACTGTTAACGCTTAAGGGAAATATGTAAAAAACATTTACAAAATGGGTTGTGGGAATTTTTGTTATACACGCCTTTCAAAATTTATGATGAGCATGCAGCAATCGAAGTACTTAGTAAGAAAAGAACACTAACGAGCTGCCGGCGGCACCCGATATCTTCAAAACTAAAAATCTTTCTTGGTCCGAATTCGAGCTCAAGACCTATATAAGAAAAACCATATTTTTATAGGCCTTGAGCCCGAATTCGAACCAAGAATCCTTTATCAATAGGCCTATATAAAAACAAAAAAAAATTATTAATAAGCCATAGCGCATATTATAGCTAAATCGTTAGCGCAGCGGGCCTAAAGGCCCAAACACATTCGACTTTTGCGTAATTTTGGCGTTTATGTTGCGTCAACAGCTGACTTTTAACACACACGTCTTTATTGCTATGCTCTCAATCCACAGGCATGGTGGAATCATCAGGTGAAATAATTAAAAAAAAACAGAAGATGTATGCTATCTGAAATGGTAGTGATGTGTTTTCAACGGTCAGAAGAGGGTAAAATTTTTACCCGCTTTGAAGAAATACGAGTAGAAAAATTAATACCTTGCTACGAAAGCCATTACAGAAATTGCTGTTTTCAGCATATCTGTGCAAAATTGCATACAAAGGAGCAGTGCGAGTTAACATTACTTTTAGAATCGAATAAAAATATAAAATTCAATTTGGCCACTTTAACTGATCTCAATTTCAACTGCAGTCGAAACTTTCATTGAAAAACCGGACATAAAAGAAAAATGTGTTATTCATATAAAGTACATACATATATATGTCAGTTATTTAATTGTACTTATCTGCCTTTGGCGGAACTGAAATACATTTCGGGTTCGATGAAAAGTTTTACAGTCACACTTGGAAGTGATCGTGATAGTCTTAAATGTGTTTCCGTCCCTTTAAATTTATTGACATGTTCATCTGCTTTATTGATTTCTCGTTGAGAGTCAGGATTAAAAAATATGCTCTTCTAATATATAACAACAAACTTAATCAGAAGATCCCCCAATCATTCTTTACAGTTGAATTCATAATGTATTACTAATGTTACCAAGTTATTATTTACCAAAATATATCAGGGGATAGACTAGCCCAGTGGCATTCGGCCTAGAATGATAAGATGGTGATCCAAAGCGAGCTAGATTCATATATCTAAATTACAATCCTTAAATGTAACATTCCTGTTGTTGTTGTAGCAGTGCTTCCTCTCATCTTACTGTTCTGATTTTTAGGGCCAAACAGAAACAGTGAGTTACAATTTTTTGTATATTTAGAATACCACTGTTTAGCCGAAGTTTTTTCAAAATAAGATATAATACGACAATTTTGGGGTTTTGTAGGAATGAGAAAAACCATTCTTCTAAAGTCTTCACTAGTACTGTACAGGGGAAAATCCTTGGTTAAATATGACGTGAATGCAAATAGTTTGTTTTAATAAAGTCATTTTTCAATTTTTTTGGGAACAAATTAAATATATGTATATAATGACATCAACATAGTCCAGCGAATTAAAACGCAGCGGCTGCGCTGGCTAGGCCATGTTATGCGAACGAAAGATGATGCTCCGGCCAAGAAAGTATTTCTATGGGAACCCGCCTATGGAAGGAGAGGTAGAGGGTGGCCCCCGCTCCATTGGAAGGACCAGGTGGAAAACGATTTAAACTCCCTTGGTGTGACCAATTGGCGCCGGTTGGCAGAGCGAAGGAGCGACTGGCGCGCCTTGTTGGACGGCCATAACCGTTTAGACGGTTAAGCGCCAATTAAGTAAGTAAGTAAGCCTTTCAAAAAGTTTATGATGAGCACGCAGCAATCGAAGTACTTAGTAAGAAAATAACACAAACGAGCTGCCGCACAGTGGGCTGGATTTGGCTTTCAGTGGACTTAGGGAAATGAAAAAAATATTAGTTAATAACACAAAAACTTTGATGGGGATCGATTTTAAGTCTCATTACATGACGTTTTTATATATGAGCATTTTTTCATAAAGTCTTAAACAAAAAGTTATAGCAAATAAAAAATTGTATGTATGGGAAAAATCACATTTTTAACGTTAATTCATTTTCCTCACATTTCCTCAAAACTTCATTAATTTATTTATATAGTTAGGGTTATATACTATGCAATGTACTCGGTTTCATGGTTCGAAAAGGTTCGCGTTTTTCTTTCCTTTTTTGTTTTGTAGTTTTGCGAATCACATTTTAATTCTGGGTAATATTTAAAAACAAAAATATTTGATAATTCATATTATGCATTTAATTTTTTTATATTGAATTTGCATTTAACAATCCAAAAAAGGTTCAAATCAAAAATTTAGATATTCCAGCTTTTTCGTTAATGCTTACTCGTTATGATGCTTACTATTCCGGCTTGTTCGTTAGTACCAAAAGTGTAATTAAAAGCAAAAATTATTCGATGTCAATAGTCCATGAAATCTCCAAATATACATATAGGTATAAGACCACTAAAATATGTGTAGGAATGGCTTAACCCCTTGCAAAAACGGTCAATACCCGAAACTCGCAGTGCAGGAGAGCAGACTTCACAGGGGAAAGGCGCCTTACTCTGGCATAACTTCGACATACTACCCACATGAAAGACGTGTGACTCCGACATATGCAGATACTGACATAGTCTAAACTCTTATTCAGTTACCTAGAATCAATCCCAATATACGCAATATATGACACCAATCATCTTTTTAATTTTAATGCGCAACCAGCGCCATTAAAACCTACGTCTCATCGATTAAATCCAATGACAGTATAAGTTTTTTTGGACTTCTTTTAGAGAATTTCGATGACAATTTGTAGATGATCGCACCTATTGGATACGATGAAGCAATGCTTCAAGTTGTTTACGAAGAAGGAGGTTACTAATCAAAAAAGAATGATCGAATTTGCCTCTCTGTGAAAGTATATTATTTCAGAACTGTAAAGGACTTTCTCTGTGTTAGATAGCAGCGGGTTAGCAGCGAAAACGATTACCAAAAAATACACATTATAAGTATATTAATACACCATCGACAGAAAAAGTTTTCCGGTCCTGTCACTTATGGCCCTGTGTGTGACGTGAAATGTATTGTATCGGCAAATTTTTAGTGATGAGCTGTATAAGCTTCATGCAGAAATGAGCAGCCTCGTACGCCTTGTCATATTGTGGGAGTCAGATAAGATGCTCCGCTTCAGAAAGTCTTCTCATTGGCCGTATATTGCAGCAGAGCAAGGGCGATACCTCCACTGAAATGGGAAGGAGAGTAGAACTCTCAATATCCTCTGGGATATAAAGTGAAAATAAACGATAATAAATTATATTTGCAGCAAGGAAACAGATTCAGGTGTATTTGAGAGGACTCTTATCGCGCAGCTTTAAGAAGAAACAGTGGCGTTATCAAATCAAGGGGTACTAATTGGAGAACGATTTTTCTTCCTCATATTTAATAAAATACCGCCAAGTCGCCTTGTCTGACAGATGGGTCAATGAAAACTTTAAGAGCAAAAAGAGGTAAAGATAGGTAGTGTATGGTAAAATCGTTATCGAACTGAAAAGTATAGTGGAAAAGCAGGCAGTACGCAATGCCTCCCAGAGTACAGGGCAGTATTAAGAACTACCTAACACTTGGGAATAATTTCATCCAACCAAAACGCGAGAGCGAGCGCTTGTCAAAGGCTCTCGAGAAAGCATTTTCAAATCGTAGGCAGTGCGCCGACAAGATCTATGATGTCCCTTCTGCGGCATCATAGCCCTAATATACCGGCAGAGTATTGTAAAAAGACTAGTTCATAGGTCTGCCACTATAGTTTCTACACACTGACAATGGGTCAATGAAAGTTCCCTGTCGATTTCATATCATCGAACCGGAGCTTTGATGTGTATCTTTCATTTGTGATCGGTATGTAGTAGGTCACGTATTTTTTCTGCTTGGTATGAACACATTCAGTCCACATACATGCCCGTATGAACCGGACAGTTCCCACAGTATATACATATATTTAAATCAAAGTTTTATATATAATTATGCATAGACAGTAAAGCTCTTGCCTACAATCGAATATCCAGCTAACCGACTAGTCGATTAGTCGAGTAGAAACTTTTAAATTGATTGAAAATCGGCCACTTGTTATTCGATTTCGACTGACTGTCATTACTTGATTGTAATTTGTTACATTGACATTTAAATCCGACCCATCAAGCAAAACGTACTAGATTCAATAAATCAATAGTGAGATAATTAGGAATTTGCATTTTTGTATCGAAGATCGAATTCAATAAGGGCTTTAATGAAGAAAACTTGGCTAATTATTCCATTAACCCTCTCTGTGACACTGTAAGTTAAATTTTATGCCATCTCTACATATAATTAAATTGTAACAGGCCGATGTCTGTACATTGAAGATAGATAATAGAAAAATTGATACCAGGGGTCATTATTTAAGCAACTGAGTCCAAATCAACAGCTTTTAAATTTTTGTCTGTCTGTCTGTTTGTCTGTATGTTTGACCGGGTATCACTAAAAAATCACTGTTTAGAATTTAATGCGACGTTCGCCTTTATGAAACAATAGCTCCAATTTAAGGGCACATTTTAATCCGGTAGGCCACTAGGGTCTAGACCCCAAAATATGGACCCGGGTAACCCTAGAATGTGTTTGCACAATATGGGCATCAAACGAAAGCTCCTGACAAAGGCTTAAAACCAATGTAACTCTGATTTCGATATCATAACCCCTTTATGAGGTATGGACAAAATATGGATGTATTTTCCCAAATAGGTATCAAAAAGGTATTATATTCACCTAAATGTGGGCCAGAGGCAACCCTAGAATGCGTTTTCACAACGTGGGCATCATACGAAAGGCATGAGGAAATGCTTTTGCATTGGGTTATTTTCAGTGCAATGTTCTAATTAAAAAGTCATAAAATGATTAAATCGACGCAATATATCTCCGAGGAGACTTAATCGAATCTTCTTTTAATTTTGTCTACAAATTTACGAGACGGGGACTCATGGCAGAAATACTTTCGGAGTGTTTGCCATGCCACAGCCGAGGGTCGAACGCCTTTTTAGAAAAGCCTTTCTAAAATACTTTGATGGTGTTTCTTCCGGGGATTGAACCCAGGGTCGTTGGCATGGTTGGCGAGCACGCTACCTACATGCAACGGCGGCCGACCTTAGTCTACCTTACGCCGTTGGATAATAACGTGCTCAATAAATGGCGCTATGGGAGAAGTGTTTTTTAAGATCGTATTTGTCGACCAATTCCTTAATTTCTATATTGTAACGAATTTAGTGCAATTCCTCTTTTTTGCAACCTTCTGCTAACGTTCGAATCGCTAAACTGTTGAATAAATAACTCCACTATTCAATAATGCAAAATGGCCTTTATTAGACTACTTTCAAAATTACATTTCTATTGCTCGCCAGATAGCGTCTTAAATCAAACTGATTGTCGTGCCTCTACTGTTGCTGCCTTTTACACTGTCTGGTTTCCTCGTTGCATATTTCTAGGCTTTTCTATTCTAGAATTTACTAGTTAGTTATCAGCTATATAATTACCAGCTACAACTACGTTTAAAGCTTCTCATATGCGCGTGTATATGTGAGTGATACTTGCACAGATTATTGCCTTCTTTTGTGAGCATCTCAGGTAAGATATATGCACGTGTTTGTGCGTCCCTTCTCCGCTGCTCGTATGGACATATGGGTAGACACAATGATTGATTTAATGATGTGCATACAATTCACTGCTTAACATCGGCATAGAGATGATAGTATCCTTTAGTGTTGCTAAAATTCGTCACAATATGTAAATTTTAGGAATTCGATATCTGAACACTGAAGTTGGTAAAGAAGATTTGCTAGAATGATCTTTATCATCTCGCAAACGAAGTAGCGGGCATAAGCTAGTTAAAAAATAAAGTTCAACATTTTCATAAATAAAGTTTTTTTAATCAAAAAAATTAAATTTTTTCCTGTACAATAGGTTTCCAGATATAACGATAGGAATGGCTCCCAGTACAATAACTCAGCAACCATCTTTACAAATCGTAGAACTCATTAAAAATCAAATAGTTAAAACTTTTACTAACTGAAGGCAAACAACTAATACAAACAAATAATAAACAAATTTTGCTAATCGACAAATGATTATTCGAATTGTCGATTGTTAAGGGCCCTATTAAAAAGTGATAGTAACATACATATATAGACTATTTTTTACTTTATTTATTCAAATTATTTCCTATCTCATAACCTCACTAAATTAAACTGTTTATTTATTATTTAATTAGTTTCTTTTTGAGCCGCCCTCTAAGCTTTTAGATTTTTGTTTCCACTCTGAGTTTAAAATATGTAATTTTATGAATTTTATACCTTTCACATTAAACATTTCTAGGTTTAATGTATGACCATCATTTGACACCCATTGTTCAAAATATTTTCTCATCACACGCGTCGCAGCGTATCAATATCGTAAATATGTACATATTTTATTAAGCCGCCAACACCTGGAATGTAAAAAAGAAGAAGAAAAAAAATTTGTTAATTGAAGATAAATGAGTTAAATAACTTTTACAGCTACGCTTTTAAACTAACTTCCTAACACAATCGAAGCTATATGCTAATATTACTTAAGCGATTATAAATATTTATAAACTAAATAGATGAGCATTTCTTTAGCGCTTGGCAAACTTTGAAAACCGAAAAAAAAGCGTTTTTGATGATTAATGCAATATTTTTGGGTAGCCATTTGTTTTTATGCATATGTATGTATGTATACTGTATAAATATATGGATTTGCTAGTATACGCTACACTGAAAGAAAAAGACTGGTAAAATCAACCGAAATACGGGTCAATTCAACCGAAATTTCTGTCAATTTGTATCCATCGCAACAAGATGTTGAATCAATTGCGCACAAATCGTTGATTCGTAATTGACCGTTTTAGTAGCCAAATGAACAAAAAAAGTTGTTGCGATATTGGCGGGAAGCGACCTACTTGTTTCATGCCGACACTGAGTGTATGACTGAGAGCATTTCGTGGCAGAAATACACTCGGAGTGCTTGCCGAACACTGCCGAGGGTCGACTCCGCTTAGAAAATTTGTCTTCTAATTGAAAAAGTTTGTTTCTAAAATTTCGATGTTGCTTTTCCCGGGGTGTGAACCCAGGGCCTTCGGTGTGGTAGGCGGAGCACGCTACCATCACACCACGACGGCCACCATATAAATACGTAAATATGTGGATACATAAATACGCATGTTTGCTAGATATACATACATACGAATATAGTAGTCACAAAACTGATTATCAATTCTATCAATTGCAGCTCAGCTCATTCTCAATTTCTTCTCTCGCTTGTAGTTGCCACACTTGATTGTTTCGAACAAAACTTGTAGTATAAATGTTTGACGTAACATTTGAAAAAGAGAACTTGTAGTTATAGAAAAGTAAAGAACCAAATCGCAGGAAGGTAATTCAACACTGGAGTAACTTTACATGTAATTCGGCAAGTTTAATTTTCGTAACTTTTAAGTTGAAACGATTCCAAATCAACTCACACTTTTATTTTGTCGGAAACACCAACATTAAAAAAGGATGTTTTTTTATTATCTTATTAGATACGTTTGCGTGAGTGAAAATTCATAAAAACTTGAACAAAATGTTACTAACTTTGGGAAAATCCTGTTCGTTCAAGCAAAACTTCTGCAACAAGAGGGCGCAATTTTGCATTTTGCTTGAACTAGAAGTTGCAAAATTGTACCCGATAAATAGGTGTCCCGGTATCTCAAAATTTTTTGCACAGTAAATTCAAAAAGGGGTTTTTCGTTTTGTATTGATAACTGAAATACTAGTTTTTATTGTTTTCCCATTTTGTGTGTTTTTTCGATTTAATGGTTTTCTTATTTTGGTATTTTTTTTTAACAAGAGGCACCGTCGTCATAAGTACAAAGTAGAGAGCGCAGTGAGCGTAAAGTTCTCTTTCAAATTCGCTCATTTATTGACAGTTGATCGCCGTTGAAATGACCTGTAAGATCAGTTGTGTTAACAGAAAAATCAGTTAGATTGATTAGGAATCTGTCAGTTTTACAAAATTTTGTTAACTTAAGAGCGACAATTTCTCTTCTGTTGGAATGACTAAGCTAATTTGTTCGCTTGACAAAGCACTTGGTCGAGTTAACCATAATTCGATCAATTTCACCGAATCTCCGTTAAGGTAGGAACAACAGAACCGATTTGTTGATTTTACTAGCACCATTTCTTTCAGTGTACTGAAAGCGGAACAACAAAATGGTATTTCTACATATCTACACACATATAGTCATATATATTGTAACAACTTTAAGCCGGAAAGAAAACAAATACTAAAGCAGACGTTCACAGAAATATTTGAGCAAAATTGAGATATGTAAATGCAAAAAAAAAGACTCACATTGCTTGCATAACATTGACCTAAACAACAAATGGAAAATCGAATTGAATATTGGAAGCTAAATTGTTAAAAGAAGGAAGGAAAAGAGAAATCACTATTATAATAATAATATTTGCATTGATGAAACAGTGGAAATAGAGAATAAATATAAAAATGAAAAACAAAATTTTCCTCAGTATTGTATTAAAACCAATCAACATTTTTTTCTAGTTTAAAACAAATAAAAATAAATACTTATTTTATGTGTTTTTATTTATAAAGGTACATATATTAGGGTGGCTCAAAAAAAACTTGCTATATTTTGTTACATATAATCAGAGCTGCTCAATCCTATACACTCATAGCACTTTTGCTTTTGTTGTGCCCTGAATCATAGGCACAGGTACAAATTTACACTTCAAATATAAAAAAAAATCAAAGCACCCCATATGCCCTGAAATCTAAAAAAAATTAGATGGAAGTTTTTGATTTCCATAAGTGCAAAGCAAAGGCACTTTCATACAATGAACGGGCACTTCGTTAGAAAAAAACTAAAAATTATTCAAATATCTTATGGCTCTGAAAAAAATTTGTATTAAAAATTGTTTCATTAAGAAAATTAAAATTACTTCCAGATTTGACCTCGGAATTTGAGATTAGACTTGGAAACGTGCATAGGTCTATATTTTGACATTATGTTAATGGTACTAAAAATCATGATAAGTCGCATGGACGCGTCTTGAGATTTTTGAGACCCGGTGTCGCGAAATTAAGTACCTCGCACCACTTCGTAAGTCTTGCTCTTGTTTCGCGCCCATTTCCAAGATGAACACCATCAGATTCTCCACAGATACAGCCTGAAGTATTTTTTCGTTGTCGCAATAATTTCTGAGTTAAGGCTCGAGCAGTTGCTGAAACTTTGCATCGCCCTAGATTAGATAAGAATGAATATTGTATTTGAACTGAAATTTGGGTCGTCCGCAACATCAATTCAAAATTTTACGAAACGGATGTAGCTCCGATTTTTTAGACTCAGCTTTTCACCACAATTCCGAAGCTGAAACTCTGGTAATAATTCACTTATCGTAAGTAAAATTGGTGTGACCTGAATGTCATATTCATGAAAATAATAATTGAAATAAATATCAACGGCGCTGAATGAAGTTGTTGTGCTGGATTTTGAGCATTAAGTTTAATTGCTCTTAAGCAGAGCTGCTCAACCCCTGTACACCCAAAGCCATATTTTTTTGTTTTTCCCTAAAGAATAGGCACAGATACAAATTCAAACTTTGAATATACAAAAAATTTCATAGCACTCCATATGTCCTCACTTATAAAGTCGATTCGTATGAGAGTGCCTTAATTTCATATAAAAGTGCAAAGAAAAAGCACTTCCATATGAAGCCAAGGCACTTCGGTATGATACTCAAATTTACGCTAACAAATTGATAACAAAAAAGTAACATTGTAGCACTGAGAAAAATTTTAGTTCAAAATTTATTCATTAAGGGGACCACAAAAATTCCCTAAACATTTAAAATATTTTTTTTTATGTACAATTTAAAAAAAATTTCAGTGCACATAATTTTATATGTATTGTGATTTGCACTTTTATATACAAATTTTTCATAACAAATCGATCAATTTTTAATAACAGATCAAAAACTTTTCGATTTATAATCGTTAACTTTTCGATAAGAAATCGATAACAAACCGATAACTGTGTTGATAAAAAGTCGGAAACCTTTGTATAGAGCAAATGACAAACCTTTCCTTTCCATTATTAACCTTTTCAATTCCATCCTATGTTTACGCGTCAAAAATGCGACAATCGGACCGATTCGCCTTGTAGATGTAACAAATGAGACTGGAGGGCAATTGCTTGATAATTTTCATTGGATGCTATTGGAATATCAACCAAGTTTTCGATTTTTAACAGTATTGAGTACTGACTTGCAAGTGACTTATGAGCTAGAAATTTTGGCTTTTTGTTTATTTTATCAAACTCCATAGTAATAAAGGCTTTGTTCATTTCTGCATGCGACTTGAATTTTTACCAGAAAATCTTGCATTACCCTAATGTGTATGATTTTTTTATCAAATGTGTTCGTATATATGTGGTTTCTGCGGTTACACTTTATTAGTTGTAGATTCAATGACGGTGGCCACAGGCACTAGAGAAAATATTGTTCCATTAATATCGACATTACATATCCGTGAAAATTTGGTAAATCCAAATAACTCGTGATAAGATAAAGGCGATAAATTGACCTTAATATTAAATAACAAAAATCTATATAATTCTAACTCAAAACATTTTGTAACAGCTAAATAACGTTTATGTTATCAATTTTGGGGAACCTTTAAAATAATGCCCACCTCTCATTCGTAATCCACTCTTCTCTTCATCATTCATTAATTTGGTTGATCGCCTAGATACTTGGTATTTATACCGATTCAAAATACTCCACTGAATGAGGTTTCTTATGACATTTATGACCAGACTTGCGGCTTCCACGCATTCACACATTTTCGAGACTCATACGTATTACTGCTCATACTGGATGATATTGAAAGCAACTCACAATATGCGCCAAGAAAATATTCAAAATCGCAGAGCTGGATCACTTACTACAATGGAACTTCAAGGGAGTTTATTTAGGATTGTACGGTGTGTGCAACATGAAGCGTTTGGACCGGATATTCTTCGAATTCAGGCTGACCATGCCCTACCCACGAGTAGCAAACTAGTTAGTTTAACCCCATTTGTCGACGATAAGATGGATCTGAGTATACGTGGTCATCTCAAACACGCAGCATTGCCGTAGGGTCAACGGCATCCTCTCACTTTGCCAAGAAATCATCATTTTACAACCTGGGTAATTAACAATTCCCACAAAATTACGACGTTGCATACGATGCTTCCGTAATAAGCCTCAAGCAGCCACGCAATTAATAGGAGATTTGCCGGCACAACGAGTCAATCCGCCACAACGTGCCTTTCTAGCAACAGGGGTAGACTACACAGGAGCCATAGAGCTGAAAGCATCAAGGTATCGGAGTACTACAGTTTATAAAGGATACATCGCACTGTTCATATGTCTGGCTACAAAGGCTGTGCATTTAGAAGCGGCCACAGGCATGACAACCGAACATTTCCTATGGGCACTTCAGCGGTCTATAGGTCGTTGTGGTCTTTGCCGCGACTTGCATAGCGACTGTGGTAAGAATTTTGTCGGATCAGACACCCTCTTGAAGATGAATTCTAGACAATTTATTAGGAATGTTGAGCGTGACATTGTTCCTAAGCTAGCAGCCCAAAATATTCAATGGCATTTTAATCCACCTCATTCACCCAATTTCGGAAGACTCTGGGAGGCGAAGGTCCGTCAAACATCATTTGAAGCGCATAATAGGCGCAGCAAAACTTACATACGAACAGCTATCGACGCTATTAGTACGCGTCGAAGCGTGTCTAAATTCACGGCCTCTATGCCCATTCACGTCGGATCCGGATCATTTATTTGCTTTAACGCCAGGACATTTTTTGATCGGCGACGCTCTACTGTCAGTCCCTGAGCTGGCTCCAAATAACAAGACGTTGTCTATGCAATACTTTGAGCTTCAGCGTATGGTTCACCACAGATGGTCTTCGGATTGGCCCTCGCACTTGCAATCACGTCCGAAATGGCATCGTGAGGAGCCCAACCTGTGTATCAATGAGCTGGTTGTGGTGAAAGATGACCGCTTACCAACAATGGCAGCTTGGTTGAGTTCTGGAAACTCATCAATTTAGTACGTGTAGTCACGGTTCGCACACAGAATGGCACATATAAACGATCGGTCTATAAGATCTGCGGATTGCGGATTCATTTCAACAATGACTCTCCTGAGTTAATGTAATACTCATGCACATGCTTATTCTGTCTCATTCACCTCTAGCTGCACATGCAGGTCCAATTGCAACCGGCTTATCATGTTGAGTCCAGCATTGAGGGAGGCATGTATAATTCCAACTTATCCATCCGGCATGAGAACACACCATACGTGGAGAAGTATCGAACTAACTACCTACACTACGAAAAATAAAGAAAAAGTGTCGAAAACTACTGCCTGCACTAAGAATTTTTTGAGCTATTAAATGAACTTGCAACGATTGTGCATATTGAGTTTGTAAAGTAAATGGTTAACCAATAAGGTTAAAGAGTCAACCAAACAAATATTAAGAACCCCAAATTTTCATTGCAATGAGATTGCACATATTCACACACACTCAAATTTATAAACACGCTGCAATTGGTTAAAAACTGCTTCGTAACTAGTATGTTGGCTATGCGCAAAGATTGAATTTTTCCATACAAGAAACTGAAAATTTTTTATGATCATTACCTCTGAGATTTAAATTTTTATAATAGTAAAAGTTCAATTATGAGCTAATTGGTACAAGTTTGATCTTTTCGGAGAAGTTGAGGAAAATAAAGAAATTCGAATATAATGGCATATTTCTGCCTAAATTGTTTTTTTTGGAATGCAAGGTTAGAATAGAAATTTGAGTCTTTGGCATTTCAAGAATAGCGATAGTAGCAAATCAGAAAATGCGAGCTATTAGCATTGACATTTTTATATATCAAAAATGCATTTTAAAATTTATGAAATATATTTAAGTCTACATATTTACATATGTATGTATATTTATATTCGAAATTACACAGATATGACTGCGCACATTCGTTGCATATTTTCACAAGCAAATTTTTTGAAATATTCTTCCCCTCTAAACTGCACTGCCACAGTTCGAAAAAAAAGCTTAATAGTCAACAGCAGCTAAAATTGGACAGTCTGCGTACTTTTTTTAGAAATGTTCTCTACATTGTTAAGTTGAAAGTTTTATTGTTGATTCTTGCAAAAAACTATAGCTTACAAAAATATTAGCTAAACTTCTAAAATAAAATTATCAGACTCCCTGATGAAGACATGAAAGCATAGAAACGCGTAGTAGGGAAAATGATCATATAACCCTGCATCTGCTTCAGGTTTCCTCGAACATAAAAATTTAGATTACAATTTGATCACCAATTTTTTCAACTACTTCATTTTAAAGAGCTTTTCCATTTTCGCGAAATTGTGTATTAAATGAAGGGTTGGCGTAGAAAATTCTAGTACAGCTGGCATCGCTCTGCCAGAAATACGTCTCCCTTCCATACCGACCTCCTTCGCTTACTTACATATCCACTCTCTCTTCCTTATTCTTTTGGTCCTCACCACTTTTCATTTCTTCCTTCTCCTTTTTATCATCCTAACCGCATTCCTATCCTTATTCTTGTTCCTATTCTTATTCTTGCTCTCAATTCTCAATTTTATTTGTGTTCTATCTTTATCAATTCAATACCTATACAGCTTGAGATATCTTCACCAAATTCGGTATAAGGGCTTATTGGTATTGAAAAAATTTAAAAAATAATAAGATAATTCAGAAACAAATACCGCCAAGCTATTAAAATTTGATAGCTGGATTGCTTTATGATGCAAAATTTAAATTGCAAAAACTTTTTGGAATATGGGCGTGGCCCCACCCACATTTACAAGAAGAAAATTTGGAAGTTTAACAAGCCGTAAATCAAAAGCCGTTAAAGATATTGCATTGAAATTTTGTACCGACACTATCCTTGCCAAATTATAAAGACTGGGTGCAGATAATCAAAATCTGTTAACGACCACGCCCACTTTCCTAAAGGCCCAACCTTATTAACAAAGTTTGCAATAACTTTATGGTATTTAAGTACATGTGACTAATATTCTACCTCAGTAGTGATACGGTTGAGCTAAGAACAAAACTTTAACAAATTTTAAAAATGGACGTGACCAACCCCTTTTTTGCTACTCTTTCCAAAATACTGTCGATGCCATAAGTCGAACAAAAATCTGAGAATCCGAACGAAATTTGGCTTAAACATTTCCACAACAAATCTGAAACTGATAAACTGAACTTTTACCCGCTCAAGTTCATTAGTGGTATCTTCTGTTTCCTTTTTGCTTCTTTTGAACGAAAATGAGTTCAGAATAGAATCATATATGTATTATTGTGCAGCCTTATTAATCACACAAAGCAAACAACAATAGCGTTTCTATCAATATTCCCATTT
Organism: Eurosta solidaginis; assembly: GCA_029619165.1. Taxonomy (NCBI): domain Eukaryota; kingdom Metazoa; phylum Arthropoda; class Insecta; order Diptera; family Tephritidae; genus Eurosta; species Eurosta solidaginis. The sequence goes on along the minus strand of JARSSU010012297.1, from coordinate 1,840 downwards.
TCCACCTTTTCTTTCCAATTTCATTTTTTATTTCTATATCTTGACATTTTCCAAATTTTCTCCTCTTCTTCATGTTTAATTCTTTAAAAACGAAATTTTTTAAGGATCGGGCGCTTTTGGAAGCCTATATAATGAAAACTAGAAGGTGGTTAATTTTGTGCTAGCAGTTACACTATGAGCACATCTAGTCTATGTGAGGTCTTTATTGATCCGCCAGTTCAACCTACTGTACCTCAAGTATACCGTACACATGCGCATACATTTACAAAAACAATATACAGTGCAGTGATATTTGCATTTTTTTCGTAAAAAAAAATTACGGAAAACCATTGCAAAAAAATATTAGTAGAAAACATATCAAAAACAGTTGTTCGTTAGACCAAAAATGCAAATGAGAAAATCGTGTGGCGCCTTGGCAATTACGAGTTTGGGTACATGATGCTTAGACATTTATGAGGGACTACATACATACATATTTACACACACATAAAAATACGTATGCATTAGGCCGGGTCGATTTGTGGGGAGGCAAAAAAATCGCCCATTGCTCTGTGAAAATCATATTCTAGGGATCAAAATAAGAAACTTTGCCGAAGGAACCATACCTCTAAAACGAATTCTGATGTCCCCCCCTTTGGGTCGTAGGGGCAAATTTTGAAAAATCCCACGTTGAAATGCCTATGTTTTTTCTTTTTGGAGTTTATTTTTCTCTTTAGAAATTTATTTAGTCAGAACATATGTAAATGAAAAAACGAATTTAACTTAGTAATAGAAAAGAAATTAAAAAAAATATTAGAAATTAGCGTTTTTACAACCCCCTTTTAAAACCAGGGCATCACTGTGACACTATTGCAGATCGTAAAATTGCTTGTGTTGTTTTTTTTAAGCCACCACAAGACACAGCAGGTAGAATTGAAATTGCCCGTACCCAAAAGTTCGACCCAAAGGGGGGGGGACATCAGAATTCGTTTTAGAGTATGGTTCCTTCGGCAAAGTTTCTTATTTTGATCCCTAGAATACGGTTTTCACAGAGTAATGAGCGATTTTTAAATCGACCCGCCCTAGTATGCATGTAATGCACTACAAAGGCTTCTTGCTTTAAGTGCTCATTAAAGGCTATGGGCTTTATGGTTTTGAAAGGGTGGCGTCTACTGAGGTCAACAACAACAACAGCAATAAGCAAAAATATATAATGGGTTTGTAACTGTCTATGGACATTTAGTTAACTGATAATTTTAATGTGCTGATAAAAGTTTTGTTATTTTACAGTAATAAATATAATAGAAATATAATTTATGTTTAATTAACGGCAATTTCGCACTACAAATGCGTAGTTAATTCCCTTTGATTTACATATATTTTTTTGCTATGCACCCACTTCACTTAATTTGGGTAACTGTGTCGATAACTGTATGATAAAAAATGAAATAAGTAAATAGACTCCCTGAAGATGATGCAAAAATGAGCCGAAACGCCCTAAATAAAAAATACTATTTAAAAAAAATATATACTATTCTTAAATAAAAAATACAGTTTTTCTATTTAAAATAACTGAGGTCCTTAAATAACGACAAAAACTCAACTAATTTTAACTGTTGAGTTTCATTGACATGAAAAGTTGATCCCTTCTATCCACAGTGCTGGAACTTCTCCCTCTCCTTGCTTCATATAGCCCACACATGCACATGGCCTTCAATCAACATGAGCTGTAGACTTAGCTGAAGGTCTGTTTGGATATATGTTTTGTTTTCCTGATAAAACATAAACAGGTAATTTCGGTTAAAGTCTAGCTGGGTAATCCAAAAGGAAGATGCAAATTCCATAGATTGACCATTCAGAG
>JARSSU010012295.1:0-26927 GCA_029619165.1 Eurosta solidaginis | reverse complement strand
GCTGCTAAACGGATCCTCTGAGTTAGTGTTAGTTCTTAGCTTTCGCCCTAGATTGTTCGATGTTTTGAATGCTGTGTTAATGTTGTATTTTTTAAAGAAGTTTGCCAATTTATATGTTGCTTTTCCAGTATACGTCATAGTCGTCCCATTTTGTTAAGTTATAGCTAGTTATTCTAGTCTACGACCCTTTTAAACTTGTTTTATATCTAAGTTCCCGTGGTCCTTAACCGATCTCATTAATTTTTTCTAGAAATATTTCCATATTTCCTGCTATAGGGAAAATTTGTGTACCTAATTTTATTATGATTCGTTAATTTTTCTTCGATTTATAGCTCCCGAAGCATAGAAAATTTCTTCTTCATAAAAGGGGTGGTGCCACGCCAATTTTTTAAAATTTGAAGTTTTTCCGATTTATTGTTATAAATCCACTTGGGAAATGAAGTACCATTGATATAAAGTTCTTTTTTGCAAAGATATAGCTTATTTTATTCGTCCATTGCTGTGGACGTTGGTCATCAACCAACTGCTCAGGCATTTCGATGAGGGACCCGTAAAACTTACGGCTTACGCAGATGACGTTGCAATTTTCATAAGTGGAAAGTGCCTTCCAACGATTAGTTCTTTGATGGATCCGGGGCTTCGGGATATTTATACCGAATTATATATTTTATTTGAAATTCAATGCGGAGAAGACGGATATGGTCTTGTTTACAAAGAGGTACAAGGTCCTAAATTGGAACAGGCCTAAGTTAGGAGGGTTGACCTTACAGGAGACACCTTGCGCAAAACATCTAGGAGTCATCCTAGACAGTAAGCTGTCATGGAAGCTCAACGTGGAGGAGAGGGTCAAGAGGGCCTTAACGGCACTCTATGCATGTAAAAGAATGCTGGAGTGTACGTGGGCCCTATCGCCCTCTCTTTCCCATTGGGTTTTTACAGCGATTGTAAGCCCTATTCTATACTATGGAGTTCTTGTTTGGTGGAAAGCCTCACAAAAAACAAAATACCTCAAAAAATTAGAGAAGGTATACAGACTATCGATGCTTAGCATTACGGGAGCCCTGAAAACAACCCCGACGGCTGCACTTTGTGCCATTCTGCACATTCCACCTGTAGACCTGGTAGCAAAGAACAAAGCATTAACGACCGCAACCAGGCTCGGTGCTCCGGGGCAGCTTGAGCGCCGACCATATGGCCATAGTAGTATAGTGTCATCAATCACAAGACGAACAGACTACCTGATTCCCTATCTGCGCTTCGAGGGAGATCTTAAGGCCACAATAGAGGTGGACGTTTGGCGCAAGGGTGCGCAAATGGCGGACGAGGCGATACATGTGTACACCTATGGTTCCAAAGTAGTGGAAGGAGTAGGGTCTGCGGTATACTGCGCTGATCCGGAAATAAGCAGATCCTACAGGCTGCCGGATTACTGTAGTGTTTTCCAAGCGGAAATATTAGCCGTAACCAGAGCAGTAGAAACCCTGGAGGAGAATAGCTTAAGCTGCAACCGTGTTAACTTTTATATTGACAGTCAAGCAGCAATTAAGGCAATAATCTCGCATAGCACAGCATATAAATGCGTGTTAGAGTGTAAGCAGTCTGTGGAGAGAATCGGGACAGGGAGAAGCATACATTTATATTGGGTCCCAGGGCATATGGAAATAGATGGGAATGAAAAAGCGGACGAACTAGATAAAAAGGGCGCATCCCTTGAAGCTTGCTCCGTAGACGTCCCAATTAGATTGGGCGAGATTAAGCGAAGGCGAGAGGTGCACATGATCGACCAAGCGGGAAAGGCGTGGGCTCAAGCGCGGGGCTGTAAAGTGTCGAAGATTATGTGTAGGTCTTACAACCTTAGACTAACACAGTTGCTTCTTTCATTAAAAAGATAGGACTGTAGACTCATGACGGGTATTTTGACTGGACACTGCCTTCTGGCGTCACATGCCTTTAAATTAGGCTTGGCCAGTGATAGCAGATGTAGGAAGTGCGGGTTGCAGGAAACGATCGAGCATGTTCTGTGCTCGTGCCCTGCACTTGCCAGGCTGAGACTCCAGCTATTAGGAGTCATACAGCTGTCAGATCTAGAAGCAACAAGTGGCTTAAGTCCTAGGAAGCTTCTAGTATTTGCCAAGAGGTCGGAGTTATTTTATAACATAGGTCCTGGTTTTTGATAGGGTTTTTCAGTTTGGTCGTTAAAACAAACTTCTGGTAATACTACGGACTCAATCAGTCTATGTGAGGTTCTCATAGACCGGCCAGTTCAACCTAACCTAACCTATTCGTCCGCAACCCTTTTAAAAATCTTTTATAAAAAAATGGGCGTGGTCCTTAACCAATTTCATTAATTTTTCTTCAAAGCATTCATTATAGTAAAGGTAATCTCTCGGCCGAATTTTCTTACGATAGGTTTAACGATTTTTGAGTTATGATTAATAATATTTGTAAAATTGATTTCATCACTAGTGGGCGGTGCCACGCCGATTTTAAACATTATTTTCAAATTTTTATCAAGAGTTTCAACATCATTCCACGTGTCAAATTTCAACATTCTAGGTGTATTATTTACTAAATAATCAGGGTTTTTTGTTTTCCAAAATGTTATATATATAAAGAGTGGGCGTGGTTATCATCCGATTTCACTCATTTTTAATACCAATCTGTTCTGGGTCCAGGTAAGCTCGTGTACCAAATTTGGTGAAGATATTTCAATATTTACTCCAGTTATCGTGTTGGCGGGCGGACGGATGGACGGACGGACGGACATGGCTAAATCAATTTTTTTTTCGATACTGATGATTTTGATATATGGAAGTCTATATCTATCTCGATTCCTTTATACCTGTACAACCAACCCAATGTTAATATATTCTGTGTGCAAAGCACGCTGAGTAGAGAAATTGTTTCTTAAGATTTTGATGTTTCTTTTCTCGGGACTGCAATCCATGATAGACGAACATCCTACCGTAATAAAGATAGGTTTCGGCTTTCAACAGAAATTCTGGAGGAAACGTGCTTAAGCGTCAATATATATATTGATAGTCAGGCGGCAATTAAGGCAATAATCCTACACAGTACTTCAACTAGAAGTATCCTGGAATGCAAAGAAGCGTTGGAAAAACTTCGCTTAGGCCAGACCACATATCTGTACTGGGTTCGCGGGTATAAAGGGAGAGAAGGTAACGAAAAGACCGATAAATTGGCAAAGAGGGTGCAGCACTCGCTGAATCATCGCTAAACGTCCCCAACCGTTTGGTAGAATCAAAAGGAGAGGCAGGAAAAGCGTGGACAGAAGCGTGGGGCTGCACAATTTCTAAGACCATGTGCAAATCCAACGATATAAGACTCACAAAGTGGCTCTTATCTCTGAAGAGAGAAGACTTAAGGCTCACAATGAGCATACTAACTGGACACTGCCTTCTGGCGTCACATGCTTATAAGTTAGGCCTTGTCAGTAACAGCAGATCTAGAAAGTGCGAGCCGTAGGAAGCAACGGTTGAGTAGGTTCTGTGTTCGTGCCCTGCACTCGCCAGATCGAAACTCCAGCTATTAGGGGCGGCAGAGTTGCCTGGTGTCGAGGTTGCAATTAGGCTAGGTCCTCCTAGTATTTGCCAAGAGGACGGAGTGATTATATAACATAAATCCTCGCATCTGATTGGGATTCTTCTGGTTTGTCGTCAAACAAGTTCTGGTAACACTATGGAGACATTTAATCTATTCGATGTCTTATTGCCCCGCCATTTCAACCTACAACAGAGCTATTAGAGCCGGGCAGAAAATAATTTGTCATAAAATGTTTGAACATAGGAAAATTATTAATTTCAAAAATGCCTCGTAACCATGAAAAAGTTGCAATTATCCTTCAAATAAATTTTTATAAGAATACACGGTAAACAAGTTTGAGTTTAAGTTTTAAACCATTAATCGGTTTCAGAAATTTTTCTAATTTGATTGTAAACCCCTCACTTATAAAAGTAAGCTTTTTGATTTAATTCGTTTTTATATATAAACTGATTTCATAATAATAGGTATTAAGACTCGAAATATTAAAAAAAATTTAAAACAGGAACAAATCTCGTTTTAAAACAAAACGCGAAAGTTTAACCTTAAACTGAAAAACTGAAATTTTTGGTTGAGCTCAAGGCCGGGTTTTGTTAAATAAAACACTTGGATGTATATTTTATTTTGTTTTTATTTTTCAATATTTCGACTTCAGTCTGAAGTCATCCTCAGGACTGGAAATAACATAAAATATAATTATTAAAACCAAAAAAAGGCATCAACAAACATTCATTACTTACATCTTAAGCTACGCTTGACGACACTTATAAGAAATCACATGAGCAAAAAGACAACTTCGGTAAGAGACAATTTTACTCGAGATACACTTCGTTCCACTAAACAATTTTTGAAAGAACATAAGCAACTTTTAGTATTAAATGCAGACAAGGGTAATGTCACGGTACTAATGGACAAATCAGAGTATGACCTAAAGATGCAGAGTATAGTTTAATGATATAACTACTTACAAAGTGTTGAAGCGAGACCCCACTAATAGACTTCAAGAAAAGAATAATGAGATAGTAGAGAAAATGTACAACAATAAAGTTATTGACTTAAAAGAAAAATTCGTCTCAAATGTAAAACGTCCAATGCTCCCCGTATATATGGTCTGCCCAAAATCCACAAGAGCGGCATCCCTCTCAGGCCCATTTGTTCTTCTGTCAATTCTCCGTCCTACAATTTATGTCAATTTGTTGTCCAAATTTAAAAAAAATTGACTATATCATCGAAGTATAATGTTAAAGACGCGATAGAATTCAAGAATAAAATAAAAGATACATATGTTTATGACGATGAGAGTTTAGTGTCGTTTGATGTTGTTTCGCTATTCCCGAGTATCCCCGTAGATTTGGCTCTCGATATTATAGAGTCTAAGTGGAACAAGATTAAGGAACACACCTCCATGACCAAAGAACTTTTCATGACAGTGGTCAAGTTCTGCATAAAAGATAACAGGTACTTTAAGTGCAATGAAAAAATATATGAGCAACGTTCAGGGATGCCGATGGGATCACCTGCGTCACCTGTCGTAGCGGACATTGTAATGGAGGATCTGTTAACAAGGTTTGAGATGGACCCGATAAACAAACCACGATTACTCACGAAATATGTAGATGACATATTCGATATTATCAGGACAGAACACGCAGACGTGATGCTTAATCTTCTTAATAGCTATGACAAATCTATAAAGTTCACGATAGAGATAGAGAAAGACGGACAGATACCATTTCTAGATACACTAATAATTAAGAGAAACAACAAGTTGAAGATAAATTTGTACAGAAAGCCAACCGCATCTGGGAGGCTTATAAACTTCAACTCAAACCATGAAACGAGTTTAATAATAAATACTGCCAATAATTTTGTAAAACGGGTTCTTTCCATAAGCGATAAAATTTTCCATCCTGAGAATAAGAAGATTATAGAAAATATACTCGAGGATAACGATTTTCCCGTAAAATGAATAAGGAAACTGATTTTTTATTATCGGCCCAGTGATATAAATACCGAAAACCTTCAAATAATAAAATATATAAATCCGTCACGGACGTCGCAGGATTGTCCGAAAGAATAAAATATTCTAATATGTATGACAAAGAAAACGTGTGACTAGCCTATACATATGGTAATACTCTGCGTAATATTTTCAGTAACATGAAAGATAAGATACCCATACAGGATCAGTCCGATGTGGTACACAAGATTCCTTGTAATGGCGACGGGTCCCACGTATGCCAGAAGGTATATGTGGGTACTACAAAATCAAAACTCAAGACAAGGATATCTGAACACAAATCAAATATAAAATTAAGGAATAATTTTTCGGACAACAAAACGGCGTTATCATCCCACTGTAAGGATACCGGACACTACCCTGACTTCGATAATGTAATCATCTTAGAAAAAGAGAAAAACTATAACAAACGATTTATATTAGAAATGCTACATATTTTGGACACCCCTAATGACAGGAAAATTAATTTCAAATCAGACACAGCCGATTGTGCATATGCATACCGCAACCTGTTACTTAGGCACAAAAAACAATGCTGATCGAATTATTTACATATATGTATGTATGTATGTACGTTCGTCGTCGGGACAACTATGACATTTTGGGATGATCATCTGTTTGCTGTCTTATGTATTGTTGTTTTTTTTTATGAATTTTGTTTACGATTACTGTTCTTTTGTTTGTTTACTTTTTCGGTCTATACCAATTGCACGCTTGTTACATATAACTATTGTAGAGCTTTTTTAGTCTTCAAAGCGTAGCTTAAGATGTAAGTAATGAATGTTTGTTGATGTCTTTTTTTGGTTTTAATAATTATGTTTTATGTTATCTCCAGTCCTGAGGATGACTTCAGACCATTGTTTACTATATAGTTTGGCAGCTTAAGTAGAGGTTATGTTGCGAATAGAGTGGAAGGCAGTGGACTAGGCAGTCGAATGTCATGGAATGAAGGAATGGTGTTCGGATATTTTTCAAAGTTAAAAAAAAATGATGAAAGCTTTAATATAAATAAAACTATTGTTTTAATAATAACAAAAACGCCATATATATTCTGTATACATAAATTTGTAAGGATTATCTCACTTTAAAATTGGAATTAAATAATCTAAAGTTTTGTTTTGAAACTGAGTCGAGAACTGTGCGTGTGAATGTGCGAATTTTCACCGATCAGCTGTTAGTTGCGCTACTTGGTAAAATTTACAATGCTTCAGACTGAAGTCGAAATATTGAAAAGTAAAAACAAAATAAAATACACATGCAAGTGTTTTATTTAACAAAACCCGGCCTTGAGCTCAACCAAAAATTTCAGTTTTTCTAAACACTAACGGCCAATAACGAGACAAATTATCTTAAACTGAAAATATAAAATCGGTTTCTTCTACCTCTTCTTTTCTCTAGCCCTCTGCTTCGTTCGCCCCAGATCGCCCTTGTTCTTTGCTATCTTTTTCAATCCATATCTATCTCTTCAATAACTCCTCAATTTTATAATTTATGCAGCTTCTCTCCCCTTTAATTCTCTCCTTACCCACATAATTCCTCTTTATCTCGCTTTAGGTTTTTCCGTATCCTTTCCCTATTCCTAGTTCTCGCCTTCTGTTTCCATGCCAACACTGTCTTCGTTTCTTTTCTCTTCCTTCCTCTTCCACTCCCCTCTCTTTAGCTTTCTATGACTACCTTCCTTTTTTATTCCTCTTCCAAGTTTTTCTCACTTTTCTTTTCAATACTGTGTTTGGTCCTCGTATTATTGCTCTACGTCTTCCTCTCGCTTTTGTTTTTTGCAACCTGCTTCTTTTCCACCCTGCATCCATCTGCCTTCTTTATCGTACTAATCTACCATTTATTCCCTCTAACAAATCAGGTTTATTTCTCTCCCTTTGCCTTTTTCTTTGTCTTCCTGGATTATTCCCTCACCCCTTTCTTTTCCGAAATTGCGACTCTAGCAATTTGTAACGATTTTTAGCAATTCACTCAAATTTTTAATTTAAGACCCACGCCCTGCATAAATACTCAATCGACCTCATAGAAAAATAGTTAGCCTTTTAAATGCCACCTTCTTTTACTCCTGGGTATATACACATTTTTTTTACATATGGGGAGCGCCTAGAAAAAGAAGTTGTGGGTGTTTGATACACCGACAAGCAGACATTTAATATTGATTTGTGGTGTTCCACAGTTAGATATTGCGACATATGCAACACGTGTGTAAAGAAGAACATGATCTCTTAATGTTTTATTAGATTCATACTTAAAAATTTCAAGGGCACTAGTCGTGACGTCTTAATCTGCTTAGCCTTAAATGACCACCCGAAAGCGGGGTAAGGCATTACTTATGAGAATAGAAATTATGTGTACCATATGTTGAAGTAAATAGAAATTTGTTGTCAAAATTAAAACTTAATAAGCACCAAAGTAATGGAATAGTCACAAAAAATTAATAGACATAAAAAGAAAAAGACATAAGCAGACAAAAAACTGAACACTTAATTGAGGTCGCAAGCGAAGCAATTGAACTTGTCAATGAGTTAATTTATTTGATATATTCGACCCACAGCACGAGCAAATGTGACTTCATTATGATTAAATAATGAACTTCGAAAAACCACATTAGCAAAATACGTGGGCTGTCTTTTCAGTGTTGCGCTTAGAAAGTATAGCGAAATTCTCAAACGAAGTTGAAGAAAGAATTGACACAAGTACTCATTCCTCACGTCTACCTTTGGTATGGAATCTAAGTCAGAATAATAAGCCTTTTTATGTACTCCATGACTAGCGCTGGATTACTTCCACAAGAATATAATGCTTGAGTCTCACGAAGAATGGCAATGATCTCATTAGGGCACTCATACTGCAAGTGTAGCTCCACTTACTGCCTTATAGCGTACACTGCCGTTGAAAAATTCTCGAGATATGAAGCAAAAATTTCTGTAGGTTGCAGAGGTTTTGAATCAAACATACCACTTGTCGACTTTTGCTGAATGCGCTTATTCTATCCTTCTGCTGCAGGAAGAGCATTCCCCTATATCAAATGTACTGCATGGACTTTCATTGGACAAGATTCCGTCAGAATCTTATTGACCATTGTTAGTTCAGTCTTTATAAATCCAATGATTTCGGCAGACTGCACGCATTGCCATAGCTATGGATTCAGATGATTCTGATCTCTCTTGAAACATGCTATGAAGATCACGTAGCTTGAGCTTGCGGCGTACATCAATTTCCTGACTGAAAACCCCTACAACAACTTTTAGCTAACTTTACCATTGCCACTGAAGACTCCCACCCACCAATCTCGAAGGTAGTTATGCCAAACCTGATCAACGACCGGGGAGCAGCCGCTTCAATGCAATAATCACATGATGTATTTTAAGCATAATATTCAATGATTTAATACGGGCACAAGTATTTTATTTAGTAATGTTCGCCGTGTCCAGTGCGTTCCAGCAGACTACAATCCCATAGAGTAGAATAGGCTTTACCAACATACCTGAAGACCAGTGGTCAAATCTAGGCAACAATTTTTAAACGCACACCCATGACCTTCCTGAAGAAGAAAAAGTCAACCGGGCTTTCAAACTGCTTCCCGTTCAAAGTAGTCAATAGATATTTAAGCCTGTCTGAAAATACTAACGTTTATCCCCCACTCGAGAGCGCCCTTTAAGTGGGGATCATATATCTGCTGCTAAAATTAGTTTAATTTCTTCAGGGTTCACATTCGGTCCACTTTATTTATACCACCTAGCCCTATGGAGATGAGAGTCCTTCAAAACGATGCGTAAAATTTCTAGAAACTTACCCTTCACTAGCACAGCCAGGTCATCGCGTATTGAGCTATTCGGCTAAAATTGGAATTATTTTCCTGCTGAAACTCGTTTACAACTACATATAACCTAATCGTTTTCACACATTTCCATCGATATAGGCTCAGCTCCGCTGCATCAATTCTGTTGCATAGAACTTGGTAAATGAATTAAAGCTTAATCCCAAAACAGCCGGGGCTTCTTCAATGGCAGTCGCAACATTGTTAAGTTCATATTCTTTGTGCTCTCCGACCCAATGTTTTGTTTTATAATAAAATGGAAAGCCGATTCCGTTGACCTGTCTTTACAATGGACATGCTGCAAAGCCGGCATATATAAGGCACCACAGCGATTTTATAAAAAGCGGCCAGGGGCTGATTACTTTGGGCACATATGGGAGAGCGAACGGGCTCCTCCAGCCTTTGGAATGAAGTTCCTCCTTTTTTAGACTTTGGTATGTAGCCCAGTTTAAGGCAATTCGTTGGCTGATCCACGAATACATAACCATCTACCTCTCATTTCTAATATCCTGCATTCTTTCACGTTTAGAGGCTCTTTTGGCGCCAAACATCTTTTGTAAAACAGATAAGCAATGAGACCGGCGACTTTTACGTTCGACAGAAACCGGCTGTTACCAAGTAAGCAGAACGAAAGTAATTGACAAAGAAGTAAAATGCCAAATATGTTATTGAAAGTCGTAAATATATTAGTTTGTTGGTTGGCTTATTTGTTGTGCTTCGTCGTTGAAGAATCAAATTCATGAATGAGTTTTGGCATCAAAGGCTGACTGGCTGGCTATGTGCCCAAATGTACAGGTTTTGTAACGAGACATATATTTTTGTGCGCTATATTTACAGAAGCAAAATATTAAAGTTTGATAGTTTAAGGTACATCAAACTATATATATATATATATATATACATATATGTCGATATGTATGCACAAGACCGAGCTATGGTGGCTGAATTTTTCGTATTCCGATACATAGCGATCTATGCATATTCTTACTCCACCTGCCAGATCTAACTTGTCCAATTTTATATCTAAGACCTGCGACAAACTCTAAAAAATATACATACGAGTATATAGCTATTTTAGTCGAAATATATTAATATCAACGTCACTTATTGGATCCAATGCTCTTTAATAGGCTTTCTGGGAATTCGTTCCAGTTTCAGTGCATTCTGCTGCATTTGCTTCATACATATGTACTATACAAACATTTACGAACAGTAATTGTTGTAATTAATCACTTTAAGTTTGTTATATTTAAGATGATCTGCTGTTTCTTAAAACTTGGCTCTGTTATCTGATATAAGAAACTGTACGAGTTTTCTATGAAATGATATAAGAACTGAAACAATTGGTTGTCATTGTAAGCGGGGAACACCTACCTACCTCCTCATCAACGGTCAATTGTTAAATTGACTGTCACCAAAATATAGTTGTGAAATTCAAAAGAGTAGCTATTTGCGAATTGTATTGCTCCCAGTATTGTATACATGAATATATGTTTGTAAGCAGATGTAATTGCTTACATCTCAGATGGAAAATATTCGAACTCATTCATAACTTTTTCATCAAAGTGTATAGAAGGCTGACGTTACCCTACAAAAAATGCATTTATTCTAGGATGAGTCAGGGACGAGTCCCAAAGGAGTATGCGACTAATGCCATTTTTGATCTCTTTGTTTGCGTTGAACTGTTGCCTTTTGTTTGAGCATGTCCTATGAAGATACTAACTGTACCCATTTATACCCGAACGGGAACGATAGGACCAATCCCCTTTGTACCCATATGGAAAACTAATCTCCTTTATCATCAAAAAGTGTTAATTTTCGTATGGTACGAGGTTATGTACATTTTATACGGAATATTAAAACTTCCAAAAAATTGTTATCATATATGTTAAAAAATGATTAAGTCGCCAACTCATTCCAAGAGATATGGGTCGACGATGAAGGAATATATGGTTCAAGTCAATTCGGTTCGGTATAGGGCTCCGCGTTTTTCTTAAATAATTCTAATAAATCACCTTAATTATTTTTATTTAACTCCCTTCGTTCTTAAAATGGACTACATAGATTTCAACCTGAATAATCCCAACTGTACCCAAAAGGGACTAGAGGGGATCAATTATGCCACAATGTAGACAAAAGTAATCAATCGGAGACCGCTCTCTTTAGCGATTAGTCGCACTATTTTTTGCAGGATATATTAAAGCTAGCATCCCAGTAGCAAATAAAATACGTAATTTATAATGAAGACATTTTTTACTAGATCTGCTCAACCAGGATGGGGCTTATTCACACTAGTAACGGAAGAACTTATGCAACGACTGTCCGACAGTGGAATCAACTGTTAAGGCTACAAAACATCAAATAAGCTAGCATTCCGTTTACCAATCCAGATATTTTATGATCAGAGATTGCATATAACGGAATTACTACTTATTACTCTCACGGGTAACAATCAATATCCAAGAACAAACAAAAGGGTTTCTCAGTGAGATATGTTTTGTTTTAAAATTTTCGGTGTTGTTGTTGTTGTTGTAGCGATAAGGATACGCCCCGAAGGCCTTGGGGAGTGTTATCAATGTCCATGGTCCTTTGCCGGATGCAGATCCGGTACGTTCCGGTAACAAGCACCATAAAGGTACTAGCCCGACCATCTCGGGAACGATTTGGTATGACCACATGAAACCTTCTAGGCCATATCGCCCTCCCACCCGCTAGATCCATAAGGACCCTGGGTTCGCCAGAGCCTCGGCTGTTAAAGAAACAATATTCGCCACGGGTAGGTGAGGTTGACAATTGGGTTGGATAAGCTATGTATTGCGCTGGAAACCCCTTGAAAAGGTTACGCTACACAACCCCTTGAATCAATTTGGTATTTTAGTCACCTTTTACGACAGGCATACCTGCCCCGGGTATATTCTAAGCCACCTAACCCGCTGGGGTTAAAAAAGTTTCGGTCTTTAAGGTTTTCGAAAACTGTTATTTTGCTACCTAAATGGGTCTCATCTCCGCTGTTAGAATAAACATAATGAAAACTTAACATTAGGTTGCAATGAGGGCCTGAAAATAATTGTTATTCCTCAAAATTTAAACCAGAAAATCCTTACTACGCACAGATCGATATATTTTTTGTGTCATGCAGAGGCTACTTCCAAGGCCAATTTTAAAATGTTTCTGAAAGGTTCGGGTATAATTTTGGGACTATTTCGAGACTTTTTTCAGTAATGTCCGGATCATCCCAGGACTGTTTTATGTACAATTTCGAGATAAATTTGGTAATATGTTAGGAAGCATTTCTGGACTAATTCCACTATTGTTTCTAATAATTTTGGATTTATTTCGAGAGATCGTTATGGAATCACTTGGAAAATAATTTCGAGAGCGACTATTTCTGGATAATTTTAGTAACATTTTGGAAACATTTAGCAGGGTTCGAAATTATCGGGCTTTCATTTCATTTGTTTTCGAAGAGTTATGGCCTTGCTATCAATAACAACTGTTCTTGAAGATTTGTTGGTATATTATCGGAGAACTAGCGACGTGTTATCGGTTTATTTTCGAAAAGGTATTGCTTTGATATCGAAAAATATTGGTTTTTTATCAGAAGTTTATCGAGAAAATATCGATTTGTTATCGTAAAAATATCGAAAAATTAACGTTTTCGCATCGTTAAAAATAGAAATTTGTTATAGAAAACTTTTAATTTTTTTTCTAAGGTAATTAATTTTTTCATCGAAAAGATGTCGAGTTTTCATCGAAAAAATATCGATCTGTTATAGAAAAAATCGTGATTTTCTGTGGAAAAAACATCGATTTGCTATCGAAAAAATTTCGATTTTTTTCGATTCTGCGACTCCACACGAAATAAAAAAGTAACAATAATTTAGCGCTAAATTTGAAGGCTGTTGAAGAGGTCTCGGAAAAAATTTGTATTTATTCTCTCAAATACTGGCATATTTCAAATTTAACTCGGTTATTTGAAGAGCTCAAAGAAAATTTAGAAAGAGGCTAGCACATCCCTAAAGCCAAAGTAATGACAAATCGAATATGTGTTGTTGTTGTAGCGATAAACACACTCATCGAAAGTTTTGGGGAGTGTTATCAATGGTGATGGTCCCTTGCTGGATATAGATCCGGTACCATCTCCGGATACACAAATTAGGCTGCATTTCAAAAGTAAAAACAAAAATTTTGTCTTTTCAAACATGTGCTTGAAAATTATGTGTTGTGTATTGCAACTTTCTTTTTCGCTGCTGAGAACTTATGAAGTCATTTTAGTAAGAATTTTTTTCCGTTCGCTGTTTGATTTTTCTACTGGGTTGATAAGCTTAGATAATGCATGACATGATCCTGATAACATGATCTCTCTGTTTAAAAACAGTTTGTCATATCGGCAAGTCATGCAATAAGTTATCGAAATCTGAAATTAGGCTTTGGTTTTATTTACTGAGGTCACGAAGCATGCCCGTATGACTTAGCAGAAGAGATAATAAACGGATTACATGACTTTATTAATAGCTTGCCAAACTGAGCAACATAAAATATGTGAAGTTATTTATGAGCTTTCGCAAAGGCCAAGGAAAAGTCTCCGATGAAATAACAATGCTCAAATATTCCAAAATAACAGGCACAGATGGCATAGAATCTTATTTAAAAAATAAGTTTCTATGCGTTTTTATTATAAATTACTTTTGTTAACAATAAAAGATGCATACATATAAAAATCAAATTCTGTACATATGTGTGTAGGGAACACGATGGGAAACGTATTTCCCATCACTAAAAAATCAAAATTTCAATCATCATCAAATTTTGGCTATAGGTTCCTTCGATCAAAACGAATGTTTTTCATATTTCAGAACTAAGAATTTTAAATAAAATTTTTTTTTATAATTTCACCTGCGCCACTGGGTGGTGCGACAAATTTTGTATGTCAGCAAAACTTACTCATACGCCATGTACGAACCTAAGCGCAGAACTTATGTTTGGTCATAGCATTACATTCACAAAAAGTTAAAGCGATTGCTTTGAGTGATTTAAAAGTATTTTTTATTAAGTTTAAGCATTCCATTATAAAAATAGCTGCTATATGAGATGATAGACAAGAATTGCGCAGCTAAAATATTTTGATTAAGTTATGAAATTTTGAGTATGAATTGTGTGTGACAAAATAAAATTTGAAAAATAAAGCAAAGAATGATAAATTAGAGGAATGAGGGATCTATGAAAAAAGAAGGAGAGAGGTAGAGGGTGTAATAAAAGAAGAGGGAGAAATAAAGAAATTATAAAGGGTAAGAATGAGAAAAATTGGGAGATACATTTTTAAGAAGATCAATAAAATCGTACATACTGATTGCTCGACTTTGAGTAATGGGAAGGAATGCGTTAAAATACACCTTCTTATTTAGATTAGTATCTGCTCAACCCGAGCAACGCCGGGTACCCTGCTAGTAAATAAATAAAAATTCGCTGGTATGCCCTTGAACTTTGCAATAAGTAATTTTAATATGATGTTCAAAACATTAATCTAATTGGAAAATTATTTAAGCATATGAAGTTTTGTATGTACATCAACCTGGGTCGATTTGTATTGACGAAAGATAACCGATATCGCGCCATCGATTTTTCGATAGGGTTTGGGCTCAGAAAAAAAAGTTCCACTACGCATACCCTAAAAAATATATTTCGAGCCCGCGAAAAAAAATGGCGAAAGGGTAAATTTTTCGACAAAAACAAAAATTTGGTTTGGCTTCCAACAAAAATTTGTCGTACATTTTTTTGGCAGAGTCTAATGTACAAAACGCTATCAAAGCAATTTATAAATCTTATTTTTTAATATCACATAGTCTGTTTTATTTATATAACTGCAAATAACTACTAGATCTGTATTTATATATATCTATAAGTGTATTTTTATACAACATGTGTGTGCTCTATTTATAAAAGTCTGATCCCACACGTCCATTGAACAACTCAGCATACCAAAGCGGTCAACGGCGCGCCTATTTTACATTTTCACGTTTCGTTGCATTTGTTGATCTATTTAGGTAAAAAAATGCCAAAATTTTATCATTATAATTTATCATAAGCGAAATATAAGGCTTTATAACTACAGAGTTTCTGCAACCCAATTTTCAGTCTCCCATACGCGAGGGGAATCCTGTTACAAATATGAATGTATCATACAGCTACTTAACAGGCGAGGCTCTGACGACCTCAAGTTCCGCATGAAACTAGGAGTAGGGGAAGGGGGTGAGGTATGGCCTAGAAGGATAAATGTGGTAATATTAATCGTTCCCGAGATGGTCTACGTCAATGGTTCTTGTTGTGGAAACTTAGCGGATCTACATATATCCGGCAAAGGATCATCAACATCGATAACACTCCTCAAAACTGCAGGAGTGTCTTTATCGCTAATACAACAACAACATCACTTACTTGCTCTTCTATTTATTAGGTTTTTATTTCATATAAAAAGTATGTACGCAGTGAATAATAACTAATCTATAAATAAACTTTGATATATGTCGTAAAGTAATCTGTTATGTGAATTCACCTACGATTGAGTCTGCTTTTATATTCTCGTTATAATAGTCTCAACACATCTTTCAACATTTTTCTTGTGCTTTTCTAATTTTCGTATGGATGTACTAATTGGTCCTTGAAATGAACGATTTGGACCAAATTGAACTGTGCGAAACACCTTAACGATCTTCAATCGGAACCAAAAAAAGACGTCATAAATGCGCCTATGGTAGTATCGGCTTTGAGCTTTTAGTAAATTAAAAAAATATATATATTATATTCTTAATCATTACATTATCGCCTGAAGGTATAACACTGAAAAAAATAGTTCATTGGTCTACCCTAATACACCTATGCACCAAAGGGCATTAAAACAGCAAAAATATTACATTTCAATGAAAGAAAAATTTCTTCATATTGAATTATTTATTGTTATTGTTGTTTGTGGAATTTCTCAAATAAAGTTCTCTGAATTAATGAATACAAATATGAGTGCCGACATGCGTAAGCCTTAAAGAATATGAATGATTGATTATTGTTCATAGATATTTTTTAGGAAATTGCACCACAATACTTTAGGAATTATTTCAAAACGTATCCAAATGCAACTACAGGAGCGAAAAGAAAAATGGCTTTGTCACTGTTTTTTCAAATTTCATCAGCTAAACCCTTTTTTATTTACTATATTTTAAGTAAAAGCCCCAATGAATTTCATAATGAAGTCTTGAAAGCGTTTTTGCAAAAATTCGAAAATATGCGAAAATATTACGAAAGTTTCGTACTCTTTATTTGGAGTTCTCTGGATTTTTTTATTGAATTTTTTAGCACAATCAATTTTAGGTCTCTCAAAATTTGCATTGATTTTTTGAAAATTTTTATCCTAAGGGTGTTTCAGATTACCTTCTATATAAAAAAAATTTCAACTTTATATGGACGGAAATCTAAAATGTCCTTGAAAAAAAAATTCAAAAATTAATGCAACTTGTAATTTGTACTTTGTTAGCCTAAAACTAATTGGGCTATAAAACTGCATTCTCAAAAAAAAGCAATCAATTAAAATAGAAAGTTCGAAATATTCGTAAAATTTTCTAGAATTTTCGAAAGCGTTTTCGAAATAAGTTTGCATAGTTACAGTTACAAAATGCATCGAAGCTTTTTCTTAAAATAGCAAAACAAAAAACAAAAATTCAGTTGACTAAATTTGATCATTTCTCACCGCTGTTTTTATGTTCTCTGCTCTACTTACGGGTATGTATGTATGTACAACTTTAAACAGATTACAATGTAGATTTAATATGTTTTCATAAATGTGTATAAGTATTTCTTCATATGCATCAAAAGTAACTATCGGTTTTGTAAAATTTTTTTGTAACTCAGGCACTCCTTTTGAGATATTTTTGCCAAATTCGTTAGCTCTATTTCTATATTTCATGGAACTTGCTTCTATTTGTGATTATTTTTGTTTAACCTACACCCACATAAATATACTCATTTAATTACAAAACACATAAAAATTAATTGTGCCGAATGACTGCGATTTGATGAGATAATAGCAAATGGGATCAGATCAAAATCATAAATTTTCATGTTTAGGCATCATAGCATAGGCGGCGCTGGGGATTACATGCAAACAAAATTCAAAATGTGTGCTACATAAATAATTCCATAAAGTTTGTGTTTATTTAACAAGTCTAGAAACTTCAATTCGAGTGAAACTGTTCATTACAGACTGTAACGAATTTAACTGTTGACGAGCTGTTGAATAACCAACTCAAATATTTAGTATAGCAAAATATTCTTTACTGACAACACTACTTTGTTAGTAGTACTTCACAACCAAATCACTCGCATACTGCAATTATAGCGTGTTAAAATCAAACTGACTCATAATCTCAGTTACCTCATTCGCCTTTTCCCCTTGGGTCTAGACTTTTCGCGATCAAGCCGTCTCGAATAATTGCTTACTCAGCGTGGTTAATCATCTTCGCTCTTATCTGATTACATGTATGTGTAATTGTTTCTCTTCTTCTTTGCTCTTAGCTGCTGATAACATGTTTGTGAAATATTGTCTCCGCCCTGAGTTTTTCTGTTTACATGTCACATACATGGTTACCCTAGACCAGATCGTTCGGACGCCAATCCGGAACGCCTTCTTCAAATCTCTCCCCCATCCCAATCTCAGTTTTTTCACGTCTTACTTTGAATTTAGTAAAATCCGGGACAATTCGGAAATATCCGGGACGGCGGAACATTTCATCAATTTCGGGACATGTCCCGGATTTTTGGGACGCATGGGCACCCTATGTATGTAAGTGTGGCTGCTTACTTTGTTGTTTTTGTGAACTTATTTACTAGCAGTATAGTGACGTACTGAAACTGCTTATATTCACCACAATACTTATGAAGTTATTAGAATTTATGGTTTTATCTTTTAGTTAGATCAGTGGTGTCGTATATAACTTTCGTTTAAGAGTATTTTTAAAAATTTGCTTATGTGAATAAACTTATTTAAAATACCTAAGCGACCATCTCAAATTAAATTAAATTAAATTGTCTTCTTATGTCCCCAGAACACCATCTACATAATGAAGCGAGAATACTCCCCATCATGGATAGAAATGAGATGCTAACCAAACAGTTCCTGTTGAATACCCAGAAACCGGCATCCCAACAAACTTCTGATGATGAGCCAACACCGCCCAGGGGCCATCTCTGTAAGCATTATGAGGAAATACGGCACCTGAGGACTCAGCCGTATGAAGCCAAAAAACACAAGCAGGTCCTCATCGAACTCCAAAAACAGGCATCGGACCTTTATGCCAGGAATTGCCCGGTGAATACAGTACTCAAAGAACAGTACCCAAAACTTGCGGAAGAGGAACGCATACTCCCCAAGAAAACGCGAGTCACTCTAGCTCAAACTTATGTTATCGATAACAGATGCTATACTTGGATTACAATTTTTGAATTGATGTTTTATCGACTTTCGATTGGTTATCGGTTTGTTATCTACTTCTTATCGGTGTACGACGATAAATAGGCGAGATACTTCTTATCGAATTGGTACTTATTTGTCGATAAAACACGTTATAAATGGGTTGTAAGTTTTTATCGCCAAGATATCGATCTCTTGAAAAAAAATCGATTTGTTATCGACAATTTATAAGAATCTCTTATAATTGTTATGGAAAATTAAAAAAAAGCCGTAACCCATTTAATAGTTATTTCTTTTTTGAGTCGAAAAAATCCGGTTCAAAAAATTGTCCAGGCGAAAGTTCAGATGATTCCGTGTGATACCTATAATATTTCATGACGAATAATGCATCCTTTCGAACCCTTTCGAAACAATCCACAAATAAAAGTAAAATTCGGGCTTTTATTTTCTAAGTTTGAAACAAACGTTTAATCCGGAGTTTTATGGACAAATAAAAATTCCGACTATAACTACGGAACGGCTCATTGAAATTAATTGAGTTTTTTACCATTAGATTCTTATAAATGTCTAAATTTTAAAAATTTTTAATTTAGTAATACCAGAAATTTGTCGTAGAAAAACTAAAACCAACTCTCAGAGTACTATACTTATTTTTATACTCAGCTGAGCTGAACTCACAGAGTATATTAATTTTGTTCGCATAACGGTACCCCGTAACGGCATAAACTAATCGAGATACATATAGACTTCTATATATCAAAATGATCTGGCGAAAAAAGAAATTCATTTAGCCATGCCCGTCCGTCCATCCGTCCGTCCGTCCGACTGTCCGTAAACACGATAACTGAGTAAATTTTGAGGTATCTTAATGAAATTTGGTATGTAAGTTCCTGGGCACTCATCTCAGATCGCTATTAAAATGACGCCACTTTTTCGATATCAAAAATTTCGAAAAACCGAAAAAAGTGCTATTAATTCATTAACAAAGACGGATAAAGCAATAAAAATTGGTAGGTGGGTTGACCTTATGGTGCAGAATAGAAAATTTGTAAAATTTTGGACAATGGCATGGCACCGCCCACTTTTAAATAAGGTAATTTAAAAGTTTTGTAAGCTGTAATTTGGCAGCTGAGTATGTAATGTTCGACTACACCCGAACTTAGCCTTCCTTATGGTTTTCCATAGTAAACTTGCCCTTGCTTTTTTTGACATAACGTTTGATCCAATAGAGACATGGCCTTGAAATTGGACACACCGCTTTCGCTGAAATAATGAAATTATGTATGAAAAAACTCGGCTAATTTGAATGAGCCATTCCATGATTATAGGACCGGACTTTTATTCTGTCCTTAAAAAATAAAAGTCCGGTTTTGGCTTTTATTTTCGGACATAAAATAAATGTTCGGATTCAATAATTTCTTTCGAACTAAAATAATAAAGTTCTTATTATAAAGGACTCTTATTATAAAAGAAATAACAGTTTTGGTCCCTGTAAAAAAGTTGTCGCTTTGTTATCGAAAAAATATCGATTTGCTGTCGGAGTCGGTCAGCTGGGGAACATAGCCCATGTATGTTTACAGAGGAACCATCTTATTAAAAGCACTTACTAACTAAGCCCCGTTCGTTCTCTCACTAGGTCTACCTGCTGACGTCCATCTCCATTCTTCAGCTACATTTGATATCTGTCTATCTCGTCTTGTTTTATGTGGTTATCATATTTCAACTCGCCCAGATCAGCACAGAAACGTTTGCCTACCCTACCAATATCTAAAAAATAATGTTGACATTAATATGTGGCATCTATGATTCATTTCTGAGATTTTATAAGTACTTTTATGTGACTTAGCTTAGAATCAGCTATGTAGCTATGATAAAAAAGAACGAGCGCTATGCTCTTTAAGTCAATGGACACTTGTCATGTCCTTTAGCGAAGCGTATCTACTGCGTCTGTTCGAAATCTTGATGTATTATTTCTGCTTTTCAAATATTCTGCATTTGGTAGTGCATTAATATTATATGACATACGTATATATATATGCAGGGAACGTGAATGAAATAGATCCTAGATACATATGTTTTAAATAAAAAAAAATTTATTTTTGATTAATATTAAAAAATACTTAAGAGTCATTCCAAATCAATATTTTCTTGTAAGTTACTTACTTTTCTTGATAAGATTATTGCTTCTAATCAGATTTTAATTTGTAACTTCCAGTTTCTTTTTATATTGATCCCTGAATATATCGTATGTCTCGCAGAAATAACTGACTTCTATGTATGCCATGTCGAAGCGTTCAATGTGTCACAACTATTACATGAGAGCATTCCTACAACACAAACACTTTTAGCTACATTCTACATTCAAAGTAATATTATTCTTAGTAACACTTAAGTAAGTATCTAAGTAAGTACTTCTATGTACAAATGTAAGTCAGTAGTGTTTGGTGAGCAATTGTGATAATTATGTCACTGTCATCAGTGAAATCGTGTTGTATCCTATAGTTTTTTTGCACACCATCATCATCACACACCCTCAATCGAACTGCGAACTCACACAAATACGATTTTTATGTAAGCATGTGAATGACAGCTGAGCGAATGGTAACCGAAGTAGCAGCTGGCGACAATTCACAAGTGATAATAAAGTGTCAGTCTAGCTGCCTGTTTGTCTACCACCCAGTTGCTTGTTGGCGCAACATTTAATACTTCAACATTTGTTTTGCCTCCAAGCTCACAAAAATTTGCGTAGTCGCATCAGTGCACTGTGGGTTTAGGTGGCATATTTTAATGCATTCGTTATCAAAAATTGTATTTAAATTATTTACTATTTTTTTAAGAAATTTATATAACGCGACTTCTTGTTTTCTTTATTTTCTTCTTTTCTTTTTTTCCTATTACTATCTCTATCCTGCCAAGTCTAAAAATTTTTGTGCTCATACGCCATGCCTTCCAATTAGAGGTTTACGCCGATCACTTTATCGGCGGCGGCGGCGTAGGCTCTATTATATACGGCGGCGCGGCGTGAGCGGCGCGCCAGCGTACGCCGGTATTCTTACTTTAAAAAGCTTGATTTTTCTATTTAAAAAAAAATTTAGGAGAGGTTTTGTTTGTATGTATTTAAGGAAATCAACTGTTGGCCATTTCGAAAGATTCGGGGTTTGCCTCAAGATCTCGCAGACCGTCAAAAATTTTCGGAAGTAGCTGAGGATTGTCCTCGTTCGCTTACTCCAGAGAGGCTTCGTACCTAACTCCGGTCTTTGGAATTGGTACTGCTGCATCTGCTGAAAAGAAATAGAGATACATAAAATAGTCACACTTTTGTCTGTATATCTCGTGCAGGGCGTAGTTTCACCTAGGGATAACTCCTAATAATCATCGCGAACACAATTTCTTTAAATCATTTGTGGCTCTTTGGCGGTCACGCACAAAGGCGACTTACGGTTGCTATTAATGGTCTATTAATACTCATGACTCTCGTGGCACAGGGTGCCCCAGTTTTTTCGGCTGTTTTTGAGAGCTACAATTCCCGATGTGCGAACAGTAACAATCCCGACCACCAGTCCCTACCACGCATCCTGACCCTCACACCATATGCCAGCACAGAAGCTATAGGACTGCGACTTCGAACTCATACCTTCGTCGACGTCACATTCTTAGAAGCTCTAGGTTTAGCTCCGATGACTTTCCAACGGATGCTTTTGTCGCGCTATGCTGCCGAGCTACACCAGAGAAACACCTTGAAACGTTAGGGAGTGCCTATTCGGCCAAGGATGCCGAAATCATAAGCAGTCTAAGCGGATGTCATTGCGTACTGGGTGAAAATCGTATAATCCTCGGCGCATCTACATAATTAAAATTTTACAAGGACCCTGGATAAAATTTTTTAAATGTAGACCATCGTTGCAGACGTTTGTGTTCACAACATTGATTTCAATAGTCTTCGTTAAATCAAAACGATATTTTAGAATGAAAGTCAACCGATTTTAAGTTGGAAAGATGTTAACTACTGTTTCCGGCCTTATGATATAAGAGCTCATTATGGATGACCGCGTAGCTTCAGTTTTCAGACTAGTTCGACTGTACGCTACGTTAGGGTAGTAGCACACACGACCATTAGTTCGACTGTTTGGGAAAGATTTTGCTTCACCACTTTGAGGGTTCTTGCGAAGGACAAAGCCTCCTGGTAATATATGAGCCTACGTATTCACATTTTGATAAGGAGCCGTAACGTGTAGGTGATGTTAAACTTGGTGGATAGGCTATTATCAATGTGATATACTCCAAGGGAACTAATTTTGGATAGGGCAGCCAACTTTAGGAAATGTCTAACCGGGATACTTGGGTGTTGAAGGATGAAGTGTGAAAATCAAAATTAACATTCAGACGCTGTTTATAGTTTCGCAAATAAACAACAGATGTTAAATGTAAGCCAAGTGATTTTTTAAACCCTTCTCATACGTAAGTATAACCTCAACTAGTATGAGGTAAGAATCATTTCAAAGGAGTGTTTATGCCCTAGAACCTACTAAAGGATTTTACATGATTGATTCGCTTATTCTTTCAGCAATATAAAATTTTATTAAAAATCGGTACCTCTTTTGGGTATTTTGCTTTTTAACAACTTGAACACAATTGAAAACATGTTCGCTCTGGGTCATTTATTGAATTCATTGTTCATTATATATTTTTTTTTAAATATGCAAAGTGAGCATATAAGTTATTATATAACTTTTCTTTTAGTGTTTGTTTTAATAACTTGGTGAATTGGATGATGCAAAGCCGTGTTAAGCTGACATCGAAAACGCCTGTTTTTAATTACTTTTGGACAGTTAGAGAGTTAAATTCGCAATTAGTTTCTTATAACTGGCATTGATGCGCATCCGTTGATACCATTTCGACCATATCCGACCAATTTTCGGCAATGGCCTAAACAGTCTTAAACGAGTAGAAAATATAGTAACGCGCGGACGCCGCCGCCGCGCCGATATTTTGACATTCGGCGGCGGCGTGCAAAAAAGACCAACATCGGAGGCGGCGGCGGCGTTTTATCGGCGGCGTATATCTCTACTTCCAATACCACTAATATAAGGATGAGCATATAATCCTCTCGAACAGTTTATTTTTTTTAATTTACCCAGTTCGTTGTGATAAAAGTAATAAATGAAATGCGCTAATATTCAAATGTATAGGTATAGTATAAGAGCCACTTTTTTGGCGTAGCCTTGGCCCCACGATACTTTTGTTTTATATTTTACAACCGCTAAAGAGGTAAAGAGACTAGTGAAGTTACGAAAAATGTTTGGAAAGAGAAGCGTAAGAGTAAGAGTAAGAGCAAGTACAAGGGTAAGAGTAAGAGCAGGAGTCAGAGTAAGAGTAAGGGTAAGAGTAAGAGTAGGAATAAGAGTAAGAATAAGAATAAGAGGAAGAACAACAAAGAAAGTTTAAAAGTAAGAGTAAGAGTAAGACTAAGTGTAAGAGAAAGAGATAGTTTAAGGCTTAGAGTACGAGTTGGAATAAGAGTAAGAGATGGAGCAAGAGTAAGGAGTATGAGTAAGAGAAGGTTAGGAACGAGAGTAAGAGTAAGAAAAAGAATAACACTATAAGTAAGAGTACGTTTAAAAGTAAGAGTAAGGGTTAGAATAAGCGTAGGTGTTAGAGTAAGAGTAAGAGTAAGAATAAGAATGAGAGTAGAGTAAGAGTAAGGGTTAGAGTAAGAGTAAGAGTTAGAGTTAGAGTAAGAGTAAGAGTAAGTTAAGGTTAAGAGTAAGTGTCGTAATAACAGTAAGCATAAGAGTCAGAGCTATAGAATAATTTAGGGAAGATCAAGAGGAAAAACTAACAGTAAGACTAAGTGTAAGAGTAACCATAACCATAACCATACTCCTAAGAGCTACTGTAACTATAGTGCTAAACAAAACCACATTCAGAAGACCCTGAAAATAGCCGTAAGCTTTCACAACAGCTTTAGAACAGGCGTGCTGTATCCTCCCTAATCTTGCTAGTTAAAGGATTTGGCACGCTTTCGAAATGAAACAGTCTAGAAAAAGAGACTATAACTTATACTTTGTTAGATTGAAATTGATTTATCTGCAAAACTGGATACTCGAAAATTCAAATTTTTAAAAACTTTTAAGAATTTCCGAGTTATGTATTTTAAAAACGGTGTTGAGATTGATTTCATAGTTTTAGTTACAATAAGTCATAAAAGTTGTTTCTTGAAATAACGAAAATACAAAAGATTGAATATAATAAATGAATTTCTTCTTTAAAATTACCCTGCTATTTCCCGGTTGGCTGCTGCAATATGTAAATTTATGAAAAGGTGGAGAGAAAGTAAAGAAAGCGTTAATATTAAAGTTCGCTTTAGCTAGCAGAGTTTTTACTCAATCAAAATTTTATGGCTACTCTATTGATTCCCCCATGAATTTTCCCTTTCACCAGTTAGTGACGCCATCATTAGCGTCGTGCGTTCTTACCACCAAAGTCATAAGTAAGTTAATTATTATCAGCTGCTTTTTCTTGTTCCTCTCTTCATTTTTCACATATACATAAAAGAAAAATGAAATGAATTTTTTTTGCGATGTTTTCTTACCTTTCCTTATGCTTCATTTGCCAACTGATTAAAAGTTATAAACAGTTCAGGGTAATATGTTAAAATTCAGTATTCTAGCTAGTGCACCGTGTCGGCAAAATTGCTTTTTGTTTTGCGATTTCCGCACACGCACAATTTGCACAAACAACATATACATCATACATGCAGTAGCGTCGTAAGCTTATGCGGCACGCGTTGTCGCCACGATAGCGAGCTGCAGCCATCACCACTTTGCTAATGAAACATACTTAAATACATACAAACGTACATACTTCGAGGTATATTTAGCTGTAAGTAATACTTGTGTATTTGTGTGTGGGATGTGTGTGGAAACGGCGCTAGGCGGGCGAGTTCCAGCACAATGTCGTCTCATACTTATTTAGTTGACCATCAACCATCGCTCGCTAAAGGGCGCGGACGCGTCGTAACAAAAGCAAACCGTAATTACTAAAAAATCAAATAAAATCCATTTAACATAAACTAAACCAATTCGATTCACGAACACTATTCGCCTTACTAGTCAGTGTTTTTAGTCAAAAAGTCAGTCAATCCAGCCACTCAATTGGAGCGACTGACAGAGTCAGCAAGCCGGTTAGTTAGTTTAATGCGCGGAGGCAGACCAAAACAACGGGCGTAACGCATACACTTCGTAAATATACGCGAACGACAAACTTGGCAGAAATTTTGCATTTCAGCGGATATATTACTATCTACTTGCAGTGTTTGTGCTCGTTTGTGTTTATAACTATATATCATATATATAAATTAGCTATATATGCAGCTACGTATTCTACAGTGATGCGACAGTCAAAATGAATAAAACTTTTTTATCAACATAGAAAACGTCTAGCTGCTATTGTCAGTAGTCCATAAAAATTTGTGTATTGAAAAGATTGACAAAATTTGTGCAAAAACTTACAAAACAAATTAACAAACTAAATTATGCTACAAGTACATTTATTTACGAAAATATGATTTCCACTAAATTTTAAAACCGAATTTTGTATTTCTCTAACTTAAAAAATAGTTTACTCGATCTAAATTTAAACTTTTTTTCTAAAAATAACCTATAAATCGTAACATTAAAAATCAGAAAATTTCGTGGAGTATAGTTTAAAAAAGAAAATTTGAAGGACATTAATTAAAAGAGAACAGAGAAATATAAATTGATTTTTATGAAAATTGCAGTACCAAATATAATTTGACTGGAATAATTTTGAAAACAAAACTAAATTTTTGAGTCTATATTAGACATAACTCTTTTCTTATAGAACATTCTGATAAATTAAATGAATATGAAAACGTCGATAAAAAGTTTCGCTACATTCCATAAACAATTTGATGGTTCTTAATTAGGCAAGTTTTTGAAAGTATATCGATACAACAATAAACTCAAAAATTTCACACCTGTTGCCGGAAAAATACTTCCTACAATGTTAACACAAAATTTTGATAAAAAATTTAATAATAAAATTGTTTT
>JARSSU010012294.1:0-42211 GCA_029619165.1 Eurosta solidaginis | reverse complement strand
CAATCGACACGTACACCTCCATTGATCAACAATACCTGCATTGCTACAACAACAACAACAACAACAAGAACCTGCAATGATACAGCATGTGAAACAATTGTTAATCACATGGCAGCGCTAATTAATGAGAATTCAAAACAAGCATATTGTTCAGACTCTATAGTTCGGGACTGCTTATATGCAGCGATAGGTTGCTGTGGTTGCAGTAGATCAAGAGCTGGGAGCAGCGCAAACATTGAGGATCAACAAAGTCGTCATGGTTATCCTGAAGCCAAAACAACAATGGCTAAGTTCAGAAAACTTGAATTGGGATACAAAAAACAGCGTTGAAAGGGTCTGTGCGCGTTTGGAATTAATATTTCTTGTTAAATTTTTTTTAAATAAAATGAATTCCAGATGAAGCGGATGCAACTAAATAATCAAGGGCGAAGTCAACAATATACAAATAATACTTTTACAACGTTGAAAACTGAAATAACTGAACTTAATAAACAATTAGAAGATTTGAATGCAAAGAATCGTGAAATATCAGCTAATAATTTCTCTCAGACCACTGCAACAATACAGCCAATACCACCACCGCCCGATTTTGCACCTACAAGGCCACTATCCAACTTACATATACCATCACCACCACCACCATTGATTGCAACGTCGTCGCGCAAAAGTGGTGATCCATTACCAGTGCCATCGCCAACATCAGCTGGTAAAAATTCTTCAAAACTATTCGAAAAACCAATAATGCCTGCATATCGTGCACGTCCACGAAAGAGAAAAGCTTCCGAACGCACTGAAGTATCAACTCGTCAAGTTGAAAGTAGTAACACAGAATCCGCAGTTGGTGATGAAGGTAAGAACACTTAATAATTGTTCAACGTAACATTTGTTAAACATTGCAGTTTTATACGATTTCGATTTACAGGTGTGCGCCGATCAAAGCGACGGCTAGTACCAAGGAAAGAAAGCCTTGAAGTCTTGAGAAAAGATTTATTTAATTCATTGATGGCAGCTGCCGAGCAGCGTTCAGCTAAAGCTAGACTAAAACGCTTACAGAAAGCAAGAATATCAGCAAGCTTAAACAATATTTCAGTTCCAATTGCTTCAAGCACTGTAAAAAAAAGTAGCAAAAAAGTAAATATGTAGGCCTTCAAAGAAAAGTACAGTTAGTGAGGAACATGGTCACTCTTTAAGCTCATTAGGTGATACGAATACAGCATCAGGAACCGTATGCAGTGCAATTACGAATTTTAACGCAGTCATCACGAAGCTGCATCCAATCGAAAAAAATTCCAAGGAATCTGAAGACATAGCGCTTATGACAGAGAAGGCAGGTGTAGTAAATGTGGCACAACCGCCAAGAGAGAGCGAAGCACCCGCGGCGATGAATCCACAAAATATGGCAGTAAACAATAATGAAAGGGACACTCAGATAGCGAAGAAAAACAAAAAACAAAAGCGTAAATTAAGTAAGGCAACTGCAGAAGGTAAATGCAAAGACGTGACACATAAAGAACTCAACGAAATGTTTGATCAACTGAAAAATGTTGATAGTGACGCTCCTGAGGGTAGCACACAAAAGAGAACTAAGGAAGCAAAAAACGATGAAGCAACTTGTTCGGGGTCAAAAGCTAAAGTAGGTCGGAAAAAATAAAACACGCGTACGTAACGCAAAATCAAAAAAAGATATCACAGATATTTCATCAGCACATGGCACAGTTTCAAAGAATCCAAATGAAATGGCACTCATTACCAATCAATCTGGGGTGACGACCCAAGCTGAAGCAATAATTGAAGCAGCTCGTGCTAAACTGAATGAAATGTTTGATCAACTAAAAAATGCTGCCAACTATAAGCCACCTAGTGATGAATCATCATCATCAACTTCAAGCACACCTCAAACACGAAATTTACGTGTGCGTCTCCGCCGTACAACTTTACGCAATGTAGAAACAAGCAGGCCAGCAGAATTAGATCCTTGACATCATCGACTTCTTCAACCCGCACACAAAATAGCGCCTAACAAGAATTATATAAATGGCTTAGGAATGTATCATATTCAGTGGAAACCACCAACACTGCAGATATGTGCATCTTTAGGGAAAGGCGTACTTGTGAGTTAATTTCTTTTCATACATATTTGAAGATATGCTGAATACCTCATTCATGCACGTCTTCATTTCTTATAATGATTTAAAAAATTTTATGTAATGCATTGACTATTTATTAATTTTTAGTGCCTGCTGGTAATCTGTTCTTTACTGATTTGCAAGGTGTTGAATTTGCTTTTTACGATACAGATGATACGTCTTCCTTGGGTTATTTGCGTTTCCAACCGTTGCAACATAAATCAAAGCGGGCAAAACATAATAATTTGGTAAGTATTAATTATAATGCATGCTTTTTTTTCATCAAGTGTGGACAACGAGCTGAAAGTCTCGTATAGTCTTAAGGGACGCTAATGAAAGTTTTAGCTTTTGCTGAGCCATATGTAACCTCTTTAGATGATATTATTTCTCAAATCAAATCGTTTTGTAATACTTAATTTTTTTTATTGCAGCACTTCGTTGTACTTGCGGGTACATTCCGATGTGGCACTGATAATGAAAATGGAATATTCGGTATCGGCGATATGGTAGCCATCAATATCGGTGAGTAGATGGCTTATAACCAGGGAACGGACATACAATACTTTTTATCCCGTTCTGGCTAGGGTCTTGAGATCAAAACGTGGACCTGGGTAATCCTTGGATGTGTTTGACCAATATGGGTATCAAATGGAATCTGTTTATGAGTACTTTGATACTGAGTATTTTTCGTACCCCTGTGTGACTCGGGTCTCGAGATATAGGCCAAAACGTGGACCCGGGCACCCCTAGAATGTGTTTATACAATATGGATATCAAATGACAGCTGTTGCTGAGTGCTTTACTACAGGGTAGTTTTCATACCTATTGGTGACTAGGGTCTCGATATATAGGCCAAAACGTGGACCAGGGCATCCCTAGAATGTTTTTATACAATTGTATATCAAATGGAAGCTGTTGATGAGTGCTTTAGTACAGGGTAGTTTTCATACCTATTGGTGACTAAGGTATCGAGATATAAGGCCAAAACGTGGACCCGGGCACCCCTAGAATGTGTGTATATAATATGGATATCAAATGAAAGCTGTTGATGAGTGCTTTGGTACAGTGTAGTTTTCATACCTATTGGTGACTAGGGTCTGGAGATATAGGCCAAAACGAGGACCCGGGCACCCCTAAAATGTGTTTATACAAAATGGATATCATGTTGATGAGTGCTTTAGTACAGGGTAATTTTCATATCCCTGGGTGACTAGGGCCTCGAGATAAAGGCCAAAACGTGGATCAGGGTAATACTAGGGTGTGTTTTTACATTATGGGTATCAAATTGAAGCTGTTGATGTGTGCTTTAGTGCAGAGTAATTTTTATATCGCTGTGTGACTAGGGTCTCGAGATATAGGCCAAAACGTGGACCCGGATACCCCTAGAAGGTGTGTGTAATATGGATAACAAATGAAAGCTGTTGATTTGTGCTTTAGTACAGAGTAATTTTTATATCGCTGAGTGACAAGGGTCTTGAGATATAGGCCGAAACGTCGACCCGGATACCTGTACAATGCGTGTGTATTATGGATATCAAATGAAAGCTATTGCTGAGAGCTTTAAAGTAATTTCAACTCGTTCAAAATATATTAACGAAAAACCGAAAAAAGACCCGTGGGTACCTCCGAAACCGGGGGTGGGATCCATAGTATTTTTGCGCAGAACACCTTTCTGCGTTGGCGGCCTTCGGCCGCGCTTATAAAAAATAACCCTGGGCTACGCTACGCCAATTCCGGGTGTGTGGTATGACCGTGGCTACCGCCACGGTGATGCACAATTTTTTTTGGGGGGTGCTAACACAACAACAACCACATGAAAATCGCCAACTTCAACTGCAAATATCTCCGGACATAGATAAATTTTTCTTTTCCTCCATCGGATTATTGTTCTCGAGTTTAATACGCGTCTTTTGACACCTCTCGATATTTTTGGTAGCGTATTAGCATTAGACCCCTCAACTAGACTATTGTCAAAAAAAATTCTGCATCACCGTGGCGGGTTAGGGAATCAGAATATACCCGCGGTAGGTATGCCTGTCGTAAGAGGCGACTAAAATACCAGATTCAATGGGCTGTGTAGCGCAACCTTTCAGGTTGCCAGCGCAATATATAGCTTCTCCAAACCCAATTGTCAACCTCACCTATCCGCGGCGAATCCTGTTTCACTAACAGACGAGGCTCTGGCGACCCCAAGCTCCTCATGGAACTTGGGGGTAGGGAGGGAGGGAATGGCCTGAAGGTTTAACGCGGCCACATAAATCGTTCCCGAGATGGTCGGGCTAGCACCTTAAGAGTGCTATGGTACCGGAGCGTACCGGATTTGTATCCGGCAAAGGACCATCACACCGATAACACTCCCCAAAGCCTTCGGGGAGCAACCTTATCGCTAAAACAACAACAGCAACAACAACAACAACGTTGAAAACTGAAATAACTGAACATAATAAACAATTAGAAGATTTGAATGAAAATAATCGTGAAATATTAGCTAATAATTTCTCTCAGACCACTGCAACAATACAGCCAATACCACCACCGCCCGATTTTGCACCTACAAGGCCACTATCCAACTTACATATACCATCACCACCACCACCATTGATTGCAACGTCGTCGCGCAAAAGTGGTGATCCATTACCAGTGCCATCGCCAACATCAGCTGGTAAAAATTCTTCAAAACTATTCGAAAAACCAATAATGCCTGCATCTCGTGCACGTCCACGAAAGAGAAAAGCTTCCGAACGCACTGAAGTATCAACTCGTCAAGTTGAAAGTAGTAACACAGAATCCGCAGTTGGTGATGAAGGTAAGAACAATTAATAATTGTTCAACGTAACATTTGTTAAACATTGCAGTTTTATACGATTTCGATTTACAGGTGTGCGCCGATCAAAGCGACGGCTAGTACCAAGGAAAGAAAGCCTTGAAGTCTTGAGAAAAGATTTATTTAATTCATTGGTGGCAGCTGCCGAGCAGCGTTCAGCTAAAGCTAGACTAAAACGCTTACAGAAAGCAAGAATATCAGCAAGCTTAAACAATATTTCAGTTCCAATTGCTTCAAGCACTGTAAAAAAAGTAGCAAAAAAGAAAATATGTAGGCCTTCAAAGAAAAGTACAGTTAGTGAGGAACATGGTCACTCTTTAAGCTCATTAGGTGATACGAATACAGCATCAGGAACCGTATGCAGTGCAATTACGAATTTTAACGCAGTCATCACGAAGCTGCATCCAATCGAAAAAAATTCCAAGGAATCTGAAGACATAGCGCTTATGACAGAGAAGGCAGGTGTAGTAAATGTGGCACAACCGCCAAGAGAGAGCGAAGCACCCGCGGCGATGAATCCACAAAATATGGCAGATTAACACCTTTCATTTGATACCCATATCGTACAAACAAAGTCTAGAGTCACCCCTGGTCCACCTTTATTGCGATACCTCGAAAAGGCGTCCACCTATAGAACTAAGGCCCACTCCCTTTTAAAATACTCCTTAACACCTTTCGTTTGATACCCATATTATACAAACTTATTCTAGAGTCACCCCTGGTCCACCTTAATGGCAATATCTCGAAAAGGCGACCACCTATACTACTACCACCACTCACTTTTAAACCCCTCATTAATACCTTAAATTTGATACCCATATCGTACAAACACATTCTAGAGTCACCCCTGGTCCACCTTTAAGGCGATATTTCGAGACGGCGTCCACCTATAGAACTAAGGCCCACTCCCTTTTAAAATACTCATTAACACCTTTCGTTTGATACCCATATTGTACAAACAAATTCTAGGGTCACCCACTGGTCCACCTTTATGGAGATATCTCGAAACGGCGTCCACCTATGGAACTAAGGATTACCCCTTTTAAAATACTCTTTAATGCCTTTCATTTGATACACATGTCATACAAACACATTCCAGGGTTTCCCTCGGTTCATTTTCCTACATGGTTATTTTCCCTTATGTTGTCACCATAGCTCTCAGCTGAGTATGTAATGTTCGGGCTACACCCGAACTTAACCTTCCTTACTTGTTTCTTGTAAGCTCATGGAGGCTATGGGCTACGCTGGCAAATTTTGGTACAAATTGGCGGTAATATGTGCACAGCCAAAGGAAACTTCTCAATTCATGCAGGTTCTGTTGTCTTGGCCAATCCTTTACAGCCTCTATCTTTTCATTCGCAGTGTAGATGCCCTCTGTCGTTACCACGTGACCCAAATAACTTACTTCCTTTTTAAACAGCGAACACTTTTTGGCACTTAGTTTCAGACCAGCGCCAGGTATTGTCTGGAAAACTTCCTCTAAGTTCTTAAGATGTTCTTTAAAGTTCTTTCCCAATTCGATATTGTCGTCTAAGTACACTAAACATGTTTTCCAATGGAGTCCTTTCAGTACCTGTGTAAAATATATTAAATTATTTATTTGAGTGGAGACACCATACATACCCCTAAATATTTAAACAAGATTATTTAAGGAGGTGGCACCCTTGAGTGCCGAATACCGCATCTCTTTATAATCAAAAACGTCAGTCCGTATTTATACATCTGCCCTATTACGTATACAAACTCAACTTAGGTGGGTTGTAATTAAAACCAACGCAACCTTCAGACAATCAACTCTGTTGGTATACGAATACAACTTATTCAGTTGAACTTGAATTGGTGCATGCCAACCTAAGAAAGTGTTGATTGGACAGATAATATGAACAGCTGATCATGTGAGGTGAAAATTTAAGGCTTTGCAAAAGCAATTTTGTTATTACGAGATATTATAGATATGAAATCTATTGATAATGCGAAATGTTGGGATTAACATGTCGCGAATGCAGATAAACATTCGCGTGATCATTCCAATCCCTTGGAACTACAGCACCAAGTAAG
Source organism: Eurosta solidaginis (assembly GCA_029619165.1). NCBI lineage: Eukaryota > Metazoa > Arthropoda > Insecta > Diptera > Tephritidae > Eurosta > Eurosta solidaginis. Next base: position 35,203 of record JARSSU010012294.1, on the reverse strand, counting down.
AATATGTTTAAGTGACAAATGATGAGCTTCAAATGAAGTAATTTTGCAGATTTGAAAGGAGGCATTTTACTCATTACTAAACAAAATAAGGACCAATCCACCAACGCTTTCGAGGGAAGGACTGAACCCCTATTATAAAATATGCGTCACATTCAGATCCTGCTGAGGCTACTAACTCAAAAATGATAGCTCCAAAATCATGTGGAAATGATTTGGTGTGGAATCGGTTTAAATATTATGAGAAGCACTATTTCAGCAAAGTGGATTAAAACCCCAACAGCACAATAATTGTGTATATTACTCTAAAAAACAGGATGCCCAGAAGTAGTGATTGACTAACAATGGAAACTCACGTTCGCTATAATGTCACTATTTTGCTGTCATCCCAACTGCGGCCAGACCTCGTCCAACTCGGAACTATATTCATGTAAATCCTTCGTTTAAACGTTGTTTTTTCTAGAAAATGTGACAGCAAATTGTGATTACTGTTGATCTAAAATGTCTTAACTACGGCTTAAATTTTGTTTGTTTTTGGTTTTTGTAACGTGTGTATGAGCCGATGCACCATCATAACATCTCATCAAAGGTGTGATCAAAGACGTCGTGTCGCTGCGTCTTTGGTAAGTCTAGTTGAGGGCGCTTGACTACTAATACTGCTAATATGTCTCTTTTCCGCTTCGGATCTATCTTCTCGAGGTCAAAGACGCGTCATTGAGACCCACTTCTCTATCGTAATGTTTGATAGCGCGATATATAGCAGTCGACCCTCATACTAGACTCGTTTGCATCCGTTTTATAGGATTCGAAGCGGAAATTAAAAATTCTATTTGTCTGTCGCAAAATATTACAAAACACCCACAAAATGGCACCGGATGACCGTCGAAAGATCGAGCCCGATCACGGTTGTTTACACAGAAGACCTGTAGGCTACCAACGCCATTCTGCAAGCGTGTGTACAAAAATCTGGCACAATACATCACATGAAAAATTGGAACCGAACTATGATATTGATAGAAATTAAATTGTTTATTTTTGTTTCGGATTCATAAATCGGAGTCACGAAACGCGTGCTATTTGATACCAACTTTGAAACATTTTGTGTAAAATTTAAGGATCGCGATGAACCGTCTTCTAAAGACGTGCATTTTTTGCAAAACAACTGCAATAATGTCTATGACAGACAACTGAGCTAGTAATCAGCGTGTAGATTTTGGACGCGTGGACACTAGCACTAACTACAACGTTGTAAACGGTAATGCACAAAAAGCTTGTTAGACGAGCAAAGATACTCAACTAAACATTTTTTTGACCAGGTGTGAGTCTGTAATCTGTAATCAAATGGCGCAACATTTAATGGTCGGACGAGTCGAAAAATGTCATGTATGGTGGGAAAGAATTACGCCCATATGAAAAACGGCCAGCTAACTCCAAAAACCATCCGAAGTATACAACAAAAACCGTAAAGCATGCAGGTTCCAGTATGGGCTTTTCTTGGCTAGCCGTGGAACAGATTCATTGTGCTAAGGAAATTATGACTGGCGCTTCATATGTTGATATACTCGAGGACATTATGCTGCCACATACCAGAGACGACGAAATGCAACTTGTTTGGAACGACCTGAAACATACTTTGAGGAAAGCCTAACCAACGTGATGAAATCGCCGCCACAGTCACCAGACATAAACCACATTGAAAATTTGTTGGTTGATGTGAAGAAAGCGGCAGCCGAACGCAAGCCAACATCAAATACGCAACTATGAGAAGTTGTAAAAAGCGCATGGGTGTCGATTTCGGCTGAAAGATGCCAAAAACTTGTTGACTCAATGCCACATCGTTGTGCTGCAATTCAACAGGATATACAACTAATGCCCCTATTACCGTTTACAACTCAACTCTGGTTGAGTTGAAATTTCGCAATTTGGTATTACAGATTACAACTCAACCTGTCAAAAAAAATGTCGGTTGAGTTGTCTAGTCTAACAACTTTTTGTGGCATTACCGTTTACACCCTTGTGTTGGTGTAGTTGTCAAAGACGTCAAAATCTTACAACTGATTATTAGCAGTTGTCTCATACAATTTTTGTTTTGAAAAAAGGTAACGTTTTACAAGACGGTTCACCACCTTATTTTTAACAAAAATTTTCAAAGTTGGTATCAAAAGACACCTTTCGACCTCCAATTTTAGAATCAGAAAACAAAAATTTAAAATTTAATTTCTATCATATCATTTCGGTTCAAATTTTCATGTGGTTGTTGTATTTTGCCAGATTTGTTGTACATTGTACATACTTATGCAGAAAGGCGTTGGACCCACCCAGGGTTATTTTTATAAATCGCGACCGAAGGCCGCCAACGCAGAAAGATGTTCTGTGCAAAAAAACTATGGATCGGGCCTCATATTTTGGGCCCTCTCGGGGCCATTTTGTGGGTTTTTGTGAATATTTTTCGACAGAAATAAAATTTTTAATTTTCGCTTTCTAATCCTAAAAACGGAGATCGAAACGCGTCTTTTGATACCACCTTTGATAAGAGTTAGATGGTGCACGGTCTCATAAAACGTTACCGAAAAAAAACTAAAAATTTAAAGCCGGTAGTTAAACCTTTTTTAATCAAACAAAAATCTATAATTTTGTACACATTTATAGAAAAAACAACGATAAAACGAAGGAATAACTTTTTGACTTTATGGACCGACATTCCGAAGTTGGACGAGGCTGGCCGCAGTTCGGATGCAACCAAAAAAGGTGAAATTATGCGAACGTGAGTCCCGTTGATACTAATCACTACTCCTGGGAATCCTGTTTTAGAGTAAAATACAATTTTTGCTGTTTGGGTTTTAATCCACTTCGCACTAATATGCTCCTCAATAATATCTAAGACCTCTTTGACAACTATAGATGTTGTAGGTTGTGCCAGTCCAACACTAAAATCATTTCCACAGCATTTTTGATAGCAGCCGTCAGCAAGGAATCGGAGTGTAGCGCATAATTTTAAGATATGAGGTACAGTCGTCCCTCGAACGCGTTTGCGGAAATGGCCCTTCATTTCGTTTAGTAAGGAGCAAAATGCTTCCTTACTTAACCGAAAATAGCTTACAAATCTGCAAAATAACTACATTAGAATCTTATCAATTGTCACTTTTTAAACGTGTTCCTACTTGGTGCTTGGTAATTCCAAGGGATTGGAGTGATCGCGTAAATGTTTTCTTATTCGCAACATTACGCATTTGACGCATTTGTCCCTAACATTTTCGTCGTTATAAAAAAATTCTATGCTAATATCCATTTTGTTGTTAATAAAGAATCACTTGCAAATGTTTAAATTTTAGCCACAAATTGCTCAGCTTTTCATTTATTTGTCAAATCATCACTTTCTTAGCTTGGCAGCACCAATTCAACTTCAACTTAAATAAGTTGTAATTCGTAATACCAAACAGGAGTTGAGTTGTCTGAAAGTTGAGTTGTCTTAATTACAACCCAACTAAGTTGAGTTGTATACCGTAATAGGGGCATTACAAAATTTCTCAAAGGTTGGATAGTGACTGGAAAATGAAGTTGGATATGAACTCGAGAACTATCTGGTTTGAGAATAATTAAATAATGATGTTAGATATCACTTCCAGAACTAGATATATATTTCGCCGGAGAATTTTTTTCCATGTTTGTTGAGTAAACAAAATCCAGCTGTTGCCGTATCTACAAATTATCTAGATAATAAAAAAACCAATGTTGCCGCACAAAACAGCGTACCCCAAAGGCGGCCTTAAACTGTGACTGAAAAACTGCTCAGTAGTTTAATTGGAGTTCAAATTTGACTAGAGTTTAAGCAAGCTTAGTTTAAGCTTAGCTCAACCATTGATATATCGGGCCTTAGCCAAAGAAAATGTCAAAAATCTTCTTCTTATGTTTTGCTTGCAACAAAATTTGCTTGTTGGCTACTTTTTCATGTGAGATGGCGCCAGTGTAGCTGCAAAAATTGTTGGATTACGTGTTCCATTTTCTTCATGTTGGAGTACTCTAACAATACTCCTTTGCAATGTGTTTGCGGACCACCATCAGCCGATCATTGCTCGTTTTTTAACGACAGTGATCACGACACGATGACGATCGAACAGAGTTGCCAAAAGTAAAATATTGCACACAAATAACTGATAATACAATTTTACTATGGCAACTCTGATAAAATGCAACCGCGCACTGGTTTTATGTATACATACTATAGTATAGAGAAATATTAGTTTCTTTATTCACGCAAATGCTAAATAACATAAGAATATTCGTAGTAAAGAATATAAAAGTTGTATTACCCCTCTTAATTTACCTTCATTTTAAATTAAATTCTTTCCGACACAATTCCTCTTTAGTACTTTGGCATATGATCCTCTGTGGGTGCTCCATGGAGTACTACAGTGAAAGTACTTTGGAAAGTACTCTCACGTATGTACTCTATGGAATACTCACAAACAAAGCGAGAGTGGGATCACCTACTCCTCTCCTAGGACATCGCAATGTTAATTGGAGCACATTTTTTGTATGAATACAGATTAGTTTTGGAATACTCCTATACTCCCAAAGGAGTATTCCTTACATTATTTATGGAGTACTCGCGTTTTTTGAAGGGACCGTTCTCCATAAAAATACGTGGAATCTACTAATAATGAATAAAGGGCCAATTAATGGTGACTTATTCATAACCAGATAAAACAGCTGATCGAACCAATCTTATGGAAATCGATGTAATCGATTAATTGTGGCACCATATCGCTAAAGCCATAACCATACCATAGCCAACCAATTGGTTTTTGGTTTCTCTCCATATCCATAACCTAAAAATATTTGAGTTGGTGAATTTAATAACTTTTTGTAGATTTTATTCATTGTTTTGGATACGTTATGACTAAGAGACTTATTTTTTGTGGAATATGTTTGGAATTTTTTGCGCTTTCTTCATTTTTATGAAATTTTTACGATTTTTAGGTTATTGATATGGGTATGGTTACGAATGTTAGGGTTAAGGAAGTTTAATTGGCACTTAAGATTGAGTTAAACGCATCTATATGAAAAACTGTTTATGTGACGGGGCTTTTACTACAATCTGTTACACTACAAGTTTTTAATCGCCCAAATTCGCTGTTGTGTTTCTAAATTGTATTTGTTTATCTTATTAAACAAAGATAGAGGTTGAAATTGTTTTAGGATTTGATTTGTTAGATATTTGGGCTATAAGAGGAACAAATTATTTTTGTTTTATAGAAGCGATTACTAGTACTTGTTTAATCCATTTTTTTAAGTATGTCTACTACTTAGATTTTAACCGCCGCTGTAATAAAATTTGCCAAAACTTACCACTGCTATTTTGATGTAAGTATATTCTGTACATTACACACTTACTTTAACAATTGAGTCAACGTTTTATATACTACATATGTATGTATTTATTTTTAATAAGATTTAAAACCTGCACATGTTTATACATTTCCTAAATCTAAAATCAAATGTTTTCTTCGTTTGCAACGGTATGATAAATCCAATAAAGTAAAGTTCAGAATTTTGTGCAAATGGTCTAGCATCATTGCATTGCAAACTTTTGTGGCATATTGTTTATACAATACACTAACAAAATACACGGCTATGCATTTGCTACGTCATGGCAAATATGCAACATCAAAAAGCGTAGCTTATTTTTTCAATACTGAATAGCAAATCAACAACTGTCAAAGCAAAACAAAATGTGTCAAGAACAAATTTAAAACGAAAAAAGTTGCACGCTATCCGTAGCTTTCATTTGCTATAGCAACATTTCCAATATCAAATACACAAAATTTTGAACTCCTTTAGTATTATTATTTTTTGGTTTTATTTACGTACATAGGCTTATAAATTTTATTTATATATTTAAATTCAATAGTAAATAATAATTTAATGTTGTAATACAAATATTTTCCAATAGTTTCTTTTAAGTAAAATTCTTTATTTTATTTATAATTTATGACACTTACATTTATGCTTTTTTTTTGTTTCATTGAATTCTTAATTTAATATATATTATGTGTATGTAATTCTTATGAAATTCTGTGTACATCTTTATGTGAGACTTGATGAACTTACAAACTAAACACTACACTCGTTTATATTTTCTACTCATTTTCATTATGTAATTTTATGACTACATGTACATACGATCATTTTTTCTTCATTTGTAAAATAATAAAATTTTACAATATTCATTTATAAATTTATATTCATTACATAAATTCTCTTTGTACCACCTAAAGCAAGCTTCATACAACATATTTACTTTTTGTTTTTTTTTGTTCTTTTTTATTCGTTTTGCATATTATGCATTTTCTGTGCATCAAAAAAAAATGCTACATATAACATGTAATTATTATTTTTTTTTCAGCTGCCATACAAAGTGAAATATTTTCATAGGTAATTCGGGCATACAAATATATGTACATTAGAGCGGGTCAAATTTATTGTTGAAAAGGCGCATCCCAATCCGAATCCCAGTTTGACATTTATTTTCATGTACTTTATTTGTGAGAGCCGCTATTCGGATTGGGATATAAAATTTTCTAACAAAATTAGGGAGGCTCGAAATTCATTTCAGACCTATGGTCCCATGGACAATATTACTCAGTATGACCCATAGATTCAGAAACTGGATGTGCAGCTGAAGTTCCTTAAAATTTGACCCGCCCTAATGTACATTTAAGTGTGCTTTTTTTTGTATCTTTTACATTTTTACTATATGTGACCCTGTCTATGACAAGGTGGCTTATGACGCAAAAAAGAAATTGCGAGAAGCAGCTGTTAACAGCTGTGAGTCATAAGCCACCTTTTCATAGACCGGGTCACATATATAGAAATTCATGATCTTATATTAAACTCGCGTTAATTGCAATATACATTCATGATTTGTTTGGGTATGTACAAAATTATAATTAAAAAAATAAAAAAAAATTTATAAGAAGTTAGTTATATTTGAAATCTAAATGCGTGTTAGAGTGTAAACAGTCTCTGGAGAGAATCGGGACAGGGAGAAAAGCATACATCTATATTGGGTCCCAGGGCATATGGGAATAGATGGGAATGAAAAAGCGGACGAACTAGCTAAAAAGGGAGCATCCCTTGAAGCTTGCTCCGTAGATGTCCCAATTAGATTGGGCGAGATTAAGCGAATGCGAGAGGTGCACATGATCGACCAAGCGGGAAAGGCGTGGGTTCAAGCGCGGGGCTGTAAAGTGTCGAAGATTATGTATAGGTCTTACAACCTTAGACTAACACAGTTGCTTCTATCATTAAAAAGAGAGGACTGTAGACTCATGACGGGTATTCTGACTGGACACTGCCTTCTGGCGTCACATGCCTTTAAATTAGGATTCGTCAGTGATAGCAGATGTAGGAAGTGCGGGTTGGAGGAGGAAACGATCGAGCACGTTCTGTGCTCGTGCCCTGCACTTGCCAGGCTAAGACTCCAGCTATAAGGAGTGATACAGCTGTCAGATCTAGAAGCAGCAAGTGGCTTAAGTCCTAGGAAGCTTCTAGTATTTGCCAAGAGGACGGAGTTATTTTATAACATTGGTCCTGGTTTTTGATAGGGTTTTTCAGTTTGGTCGTTATAACAAACTTCTGGTAACACTACGGACTCAATCAGTCTATGTGAGGTCCTCATGGACCGGCCAGTTCAACCTACCTACCTATATTTGAAAGCTAGGTTTTTAAATTAATTTAATTAATAAAAAAAAACATTTTTCATCCGGCAAACAATATACGATATAACAGAATGTAGCCATACTCACAAATCATTTTACAAACATATTAAATTCAAGTGTTTTTCGGGTCTCCACAAGTCTTATTATGTAACTCGATTTGAAAGAAATCGAATTTGGAAAAAAAAATATATATATACATAGACCTAATTCGACCGAATTTTTATTCCCTATTATGCCGCTCATTCGACGGAGACTAACGCCATTCTTCTATATAATTCGATAAGTTCAACCGTTCAGAATAGCATGCGTCGTTTGACAACTCTCCCGATATTTTTCGACGCGCATTAAATTCATAAATTCATTCAAAACTTCAGACTGTGTAAAGCAGCGTCTATGTCATCCAGTACAGAACGACCGTTGCAGCATTGCACAAGAGCCAAGTCTATTCCAACCATTATGAAAGTAGCAATTGTTCTCAGATTTTGCGTTCACGGATCCTATCAACTGTGCACTGCGAACGAGAATGTACTCAAATTACTACGGGCGGGTCCTGAGAGTCTCTAAAAATCATTCCGATTTTACTTAAGGAGGACCTCGATGTAAGTGTTTTAGTCATTTTGTTATTGTAACCTCCGCATTATTATCTGACATGCAACCCAATCTCCTATGTATGCATTTAGTGTTGGATGCACTGGCGTCGATGGCCTACGTATGAAGCATTTATGCTGTTATTTTAAACGGATTATTCTACGGGATTGCTCCCAAATGTTCGGTTTTCAAACAGGTTCAGGAATTGTTCACAATTCCAATGTCAAATTAAATGCAATTGACCTACAATGATTAAGGCTTCAAAGATTCATATATGGCTCTGAAAACCGCTTTAAAAGAGAGAGAAGCATACTCATAAGGTATATGAATAAAGGCTCATATCGGACGACCATCGCAAGAAGGGAAATATGTACATTTCATTCCGGACTCATAAATGAGCTCATAATAAGCGTAAACGATCCGAAATAGGACTCCTTTTTGAATCTCATATTTCACACATATATTGGACTTATATCGGATTCACAATTATAAGCGATTAGAAAATGTGTGAGGTGAGCAAAGTTGAAAAAAAAATACATTTTGAATTGCAGTAACAACGAAACACGGAAATAAAAAACTCGTCCTATTTAAATATTTTTTAATTCTTTACGAAAGTGACTCATTATATTACTCGTATCGCATATGACTCAAATTTTCTTAATATTTTGATGTTCGACTTGTTTTCAAAGTTTCACATAATATTTTTAAAATTTTAATTTTGCACAACGGTCCTAAACTCCTGAACTCTTAAAAATTAGGTATAATTGATACAGATGTTACAGATAGAAATTAATATCAAATAGTTATGTACCGAGTACTTTAAACCTTTTCTTATATTCTTTAAAAATAAGTACTTTAAAAGCAACTCTGTTAACAAAGCAACTCTGTTAATAGCTATTTTGTTTGTGCGCATCTGGTTCTTTCTTTTGAAAAGAAACATTGGAAGAGCACGAACAAGTAAGTCCTGAATTAATTCGATATAACCAATTTAAATGTAATTAATGAATCCGTTTTTATCAGATATAAAAACATTACAAATAGTATTGTTACAAATATTCTCGTGCGTTTTATTCCAAAGTCTTCCCGTCTACAACATTCTTTTTATATTTGTTCATCGAGAATTGTACCGCATTCTATTTTATTTGCACTCGATGAAAAATTCATCACTAATAGAACAAAAAAGCTTCCGAAGATATAATCTGCGCAACTATAAAAATACAATTATCGAAATGCCTAGTAGCAACGAAGTCAGTGACGACGAATCCAATCGCACAATTACACCATGCAAAAATGCCGAAGAAGAGCTTCGACAGCACGTAAAGCAACTGCAATTGGCATTAGCCTCATCGGAGCAGGAAAAGGTCAACCTGCAAAATATAATTAGTCGCCAACAAAATGAAAATGTCCACAATGTCAGTAATGGACAAAGCACGGAAGCTGCATCCGCCAACATATCCGTCGTCAGCACAGTAGCTGACATAACCTCAACAACTGCCTCTTATGCCACTAGCTCGAAAAGCTCAACAATTTATAACACAATCACTTCAACGAATAATGCAGCCAACGCTTACGTCAACAGCGCCGCCAATGGTATGTATGTAAATCAATATTCAATTTATTCACACGCCGCCCATGCCCTTGCATTTAACACCACTCATGCCAATGCTGGCATATGCCCAAACATTTTTGTCGCCTCATCCGGTAGTGCGGTTCAGTCAACACCGCCTAACACCACATTCGTCAATCCCACTTTCCCATACGTTGCCAATAACTAGAATCCTCCCTCAATAGCCACGCCATCAGTATACGCAGCTGGAACTCCTTACGTTTCCAGTCACGTTTCATCCACAAATCCAATTGTTAATTATAATCAGTTGCCAGCAAGCCTTGGAGTCCATCCACCCATACGCAAAGTACTCGATTTACCCGAATTCCATGGCTCGCCAGAAGAGTAGCCTATAAGGAAACCACTAGATTATATGCCTACACAGATTTGGAAAACTTGTTACGTCTACAGAAAGCGCTTAAAACTAAAGCGCGTCAACAAGTTGAATCACTTTTAATACATCCCGCGAATGTAAATACTGTAATAAGCACTTTGGAGCACCACTACGGGCGCCCAGAGTTACTCGTTCGTAGCCAGATTGCAAAGGCACGTGCATACCCTACCACCAGTAGCATGAAGATATCTGACATTCTGAATTTCAGTACAATGGTTTCAAATTTAGCGGCTTTCCTTGAAAGTTCCGGCGCCGCCCCTCATTTAAACAATCCAATTTTATTGGATGAATTACTGAGCAAGCTACCGTTTAGCAAAAGAGAAGAGTGGACTCGCCACATACTAACTTTGCAGCAACCGTACCCATCTGTAAGAGATTTTTCGAACTGGCTTCAAACAGTTGCGTTGTATGTGTCAATGGCCACTGATGTAATGCCAGTGAAACAATCTTCTGCACATGAGCAATCGTTTACCAGAAATAAACTGCAAACAAGGCCAGTACTGTCTATGAATAAAGATGATAAAAAATGTTCAATGTGTGAAGAAAACCACAATTTGTTTAAATGTCAAAAGTTTAAAGACGCTGAGAATTCGTATAGATGGAATGTTGTGAAGAAAAACAATTTGTGTTTCTCTTGTTTGCAACCAGGCCATAATTTATATAGCTGCACAAAACGACGACAATGTGGAGTGCAAGGCTGTGATATATTCCACAACCGATTGTTGCACAAAGAAAATTCTAATAATAATACACATACAAATAATAAAGACGAACAAGATAGCAAGCCAGTGGCCACGGTCAGTGAATTTCAAACTTCGCTGCATCCAGTTTATAAATCAGCTGACACAAAATAAACACTTCTGAAATATTTGCCTGTAAAATTGAAAGGGCCAAAGGGCGAAGTCACTGTAATTGCATTCATCGACGAAGGAGCGAAAATCTCATTGATAGAGGAAAGTATCGCAAACGCCATAGGAGTGAAGGGTAAAACTGACATTCTTCGCCTCAAGTGGATAAGCAATCAAAGGACGAGTGAACCATCAAAGCGAGTTTCATTTGAGATTGGCGATATTTGTTCAGAATCCACAAAATACCAAATGAGCGGTGTACAAACAACAAAAAAATTGTACTTGCCCGAACAGTCTTTGCACTTAGGCGAATTTATACGTAAACACAAACAGCTTAGAGATAAAAATATTTTTGATTATTGCAATGCAGTTCCAGTTATTGGTAGGCTTGCCACATACGCATTTAATTCGACCGACTAGCGTTTTAAATATTGATGAAGGTTTTGCGGCACATCAAACCAAATTAGGGTGGACAATTTTTGGATCAAATGAAGAAAGCGCTACTGATGTAATGGTGGGTCATGTAAACATTGAAGCAACAGATTTATATGAACTCAATCAGCAAATCGCCGAGTATTTCGTTGCTGATAATTTCGAAGTGAAATCAGTACCAATAGTCCGATCAGATGCAGACATCCGAGCAGAAAAATTACTCAGGGATACTACAAAATTTATAAACAATAGATACGAAACTGGCTTACTGTGGCGCAGTGATAATGTTAGCTTTCCGCAAAGCTTTGACACAGCTGTAAAGCGATTACAACAAGTCGAATCAAAAATGAATGCAGATGCCGAATATCGCGATTGGTATATACAAAAAATTGATGATTACGTTTACAAGGGTTATGCAAAAAAGTTATCAGTGGCTGAGATTGACAACGTTGATGATCGTACGTGGTACTTGCCACACTTTGTAGCAACCAACCCAAACAAAGGAAATAAACGCCGTTTAGTTTTTGATGCTGCCGCAAAGATTAAAGATATGTCGCTAAATAGTGCTTTGTTGAAAGGTCCGTCTGAATACCAACCGAAATCATTGGTAAATATTTTATTTAATTTTCGACTACGAAAGGTAGCCGTATGTGGAGGTATACGTGAAATGTTTCACATGGTATTGATTCGCGACGACGATCAAAATTCACGTTTTCTATGGAGAGGAGGAAATTCTCTCCAGCCTCCAGATATATATGTAATGAGAGTTATGATATTTGGGTCAATTAGTTCGCCCTGTTCCGCCCAATACATTAAGAATCTAAACGCTGAAAGTTTTCGAGACACCTTTCCGAGGGCAGTCGAAGCTACCATTCAACGCCACTACGTCGACGATTATATGGATAGCTTCAACGACATTAAGGAAGCTATCGAGGTAACTAAGAAGGTGATAGAAATACACGCATGCGGGGGATTTGAACTGAGAAACGTAAGCTCCAACTCTGAAGAGCTTATGCAAGCTGTAGGGGGCAGTTCAGCACCGCTTTCGCAAAGGGAAGTTAGCACCTGTAAGGGGGAAGGTACCACTGAAAAGGTACTTGGTATGCACTGGTGTCCGAAAAGAGACTACTTCTGTTTTAAGCTGTCGTTTGCTAGGGTACCAAAAGCGGTGCTAGATGGTATGCGTAAACCCACAAAGGGGGAAATGCTTAGCGTATTACTGTCAATATTTGACCCTTTCGGTTTGCTTTGTAGCGCTACAGTTTGCGCTAAAGTATTGCTACAACGGCTGTGGCAGCGGAACGTGGGTTGGCATGACCCCATTCCTGATGACATATATGAAAAATGGTTTGATTGGTACAAAGGTTTGCGAACCATAGAAGACTTAAAGGTGCCACGATGTTATAACCAGGAGTTTTTTAATGACAAGGCAGACATTCAGCTGCACATTTTTGTTGACGCAAGTGAGCTTGCATATTCAACTGTTGCTTATTGGCGCTTGAGCTACGAAAATAAAACAGATGTCATCTTTATCGCTGGACGGTCAAGGTGTAGCCCACTTAAACCGCTGTCAATACATCGCCTAGAGTTGCAGTCTGCCGTTATAGGCGTTCGGCTGAAGGAAGTCATAATCGCCAGCCACGACGTTACACCTAACATGATACTATTTTGGACGGATTCCAAGACTGTGATCCAATGGATTAGATCCGACCCTAGATGCTATAAACAGTTCGTCGCTCATCGCGTATCAGAAGTGCTGCAGTCATCCAAGGTGCACCAATGGAGATGGGTGCCAGGGTGTGTCAATCCCGCTGACGAGGCAACGCGTCCAAAGAAGTTTGACTCAAATTGTAAATGGATTAATGGTCCTCAATTTTTAAAGTGGGACGCAGATAGTTGGCCTACTGTTCCAAAAGACATTGCTGAGGAAGGTATCGATACCGAGCTGCGTTCTAAAACACTGTATACAATACAGACATACGATCACGTTGTGCCCTTTGCTAAATATACCAACTTGTACAAATTTCTCCGAATAATGACGTGGGTGCGATTAGCAGTATCGAAATTTCGTTCGCTGGCAAAGAAGAAAGATTTCATTGTACATAAACCATTATCGGCGACACAAATAAAGCAGAGTCTTTTATCTACCGTCTAGTTCAAAATACTGAGTTTGCGGACGAAATGCAAATGTTGTCCAGTGGTTCGCCAGTAAGTAAAGGCAGCTCGATTTACAAATTATGTCCGACATTGGATGAAGATGGTGTTGTGCGTTTGGGTGGCCGAATCGATTACGCCAATTGCGTACCCGCATCAACTAAGCGACCAGTGATACTGCCTAAAGGTCATCCGCTGTCTTTCTTGGTAGGTAAACATTACCATGAAATGTTTCATCACCATAATTTCGAGTCTATGGCTGCCGCTATACGATACAAGTATTGCCATTCCAAGCGTTAAGATCAATTAAAATAAGTTGTCAACTATGCAAAAATTTGGCAGCCGCTCCGCAAACACCATTGATGGGTCAACTCCCTAAGGACAGGCTTACCCCGTTTGTAAGACCATTTTCATTCACAGGCGTGGAATACTTCGGTCCAGTCATGGTATCTATTGGACGGCGTCAGGAAAAGCGATGGGTGGCCATCTTCACTTGTCTTACGATTAGGGCTATTCACCTGGACTAGCGAAATATCTATCTACAAACGCCGCCGTTATAGTATGTCGCAACTTTATTAATCGTAGGGGCGTTCCAATTCGTATGAGAAGCGATCGAGGCACAAACTTTGTAGGTGCTAGCAAAGAAACGTGGGTAGAGGTTGAAAAGGGCATTTCTAGTGAATGCTGCCGCAGAAGCATCGAGTGGTTGTTCAATGCTCCGGCAAATCCGTCAGCTGGTGGTGTGTGGGAACGAATGGTTTGCACGGTAAAAAGGATGCTGCAGTTCACTTTAAAGGAAAAAGCTCCGCAACTGGAGACTTTACATAGCCTCCTTATAGAAGCAGAGAATCTTGTGAATTCTCGTCCATTAACACATGTTCCGCTTGAGCACAGCGACGGTGAACCGCTTACTCCAAACCACTTTATGTTGGGGTCTCCCAACTTCGTCCAAGCAGCTGAGGTACCAGAAGTGGGATGTCTAAGAAAGCAGTGGCATATATCACAGCAGTTAAAGCAAACGTTCTGGAAGAGATGGGTTCTCGAGTATCTTCCGACTTTGACCAGACGCGTAAAATGTTTAAAACAAGTAAAGCCGATATGTGTTGGCGACGTGGTGATTGTATGCGACGACAACGAAAGCCGTGGGCAATGGAAGAAAGGCATCGTCCTGGAAGCAAAGGCGGCAGCCGATGGTCAAGTTACGACAGTCTTGGTGAAGACTGCTGCTGGAAATTTACGTAGGCCGGCTTCAAAGATTGCCGTACTCGACGTAAAGGGTGATTCTCCCGGCAGTGAATCGAATCACGGAGAGGATGTTACAGATAGAAATTAATATCAAATAGTTATGTACCGAGTACTTTAAACCTTTTCTTATATTCGTTAAAAATTCGTACTTTATAAGCAACTCTGTTAACAAGGAACTCTGTTAATAGCCATTTTGTTTGTGCGCATCTGGTTCTTTCTTTTGAAAAGAAACATTGGAAGAGCACGAACAAGTAAGTCCTGAATTAATTCGATATAACCAATTTAAATGTAATTATTGAATCCGTTTTTATCAGATATAAAAACATTACAAATAGTATTGTTACAAATATTCTCGTGCGTTTTATTCCAAAGTCTTGCCGTCTACAACAACAGAAGTATAAAAGAAATAAATGAAATAATAAATGTCTAGCAACATAAAAATTTAAGATTCACTTAAGAACAAAATTATGAAAATATATGTGTTAAAAATTAATTGACACTTTTATCTTTGGCGAATATTAGAGAACACATATTTTCAGTTTTATAATGCGCTTAATTTCGTTTCCTTTTAGAGCTTTTTCACATTTTTCAAACGCTGGTAAAAAAAAATTAAAATAATCCAAATATATATATTTACTAATATATGTATAATTTTCATAGCTAAAAAATTTATAATAAATGTCTCTCTTAAAAATTAGAACAC
The DNA here is from genome assembly GCA_029619165.1 of Eurosta solidaginis. Classification (NCBI taxonomy): domain Eukaryota; kingdom Metazoa; phylum Arthropoda; class Insecta; order Diptera; family Tephritidae; genus Eurosta; species Eurosta solidaginis. The sequence continues at coordinate 19,515 of JARSSU010012294.1, read as the reverse complement.
AATATTTTATAGCAAACAGAATTTCCTGTTCGGCATAAAATTTTGAAAGGAGAGCAAGGCAAAAATTCATTTTATCTTGAGAGTATTTTTTCAGTATTCCCCGTTAATATGCGTTTAGATACAATTGATCAATTCAAATCACAAAGTAAGAACGTAATTCTAAGAACTTTGTACATCGCATAATATAATAACAGGCACCCCGGTTCTCCCCCAGCGGGTTAGAGGGCTTAGAATATACCCGCGGTAAGTATGCCTGTCGTAAGAGGCGACTAAGATACCAAATTGATTCAAGTGGTTGTGTAGCGCAACCCTCTCAAGGGTTGCCTGCGCAAAATATAGCTTTTCCAATCCAATTGTCAACCTCACCTACCCGTGGCGAATCCTGTTTCATTAGCAGCCGAGGCTCTGGCGACCCCGAACTCCTGATGGATCTAGGGGGTAGGAGGGCGGTATGGCCTAGAAGGGTTTGATGTGGTCATACCAAATTGTTCTCGAGATGGTCAGGCTAGTACCTTTATGGTGCTTATTACCGGAACGTACCGGATCTGTATCCGGCAAAGGACCAACAAAATCGATCACTCCCCAAGGCCTTCGGGGAGTGTCTTTATCGCTACAACAACAAGTTACCACGGAGAGGTCAACTTTATGAAACTACTCAAAATTATGTTACTGATTACCACCAATTCTTAAGCATGTAATCTCATAAGAAATAATCCAGTGGGTTTAAGCAATGAGTTGGAGAATGAAACAATGAAAGCAGCGCTCATGCTTGAAAGTATTTTGAAGCAAAAGAGTTGTGAGCGACAGATGGAAACTGGGCGGGAATATTTGCAAACATCGCCATTAATCGTGACTTCAAATGATCTATTAAAATATTGTTTATTAATGTGCCAATCTTAAATATTTGCACAGCCTTTCCACAGAAAACATAATTTTGAACATGTAGCTTTTAACAAACTCTTACAGTCTATCAAATATCCCTCATTTACTTCAATAGTGTCATAAGTCAAAAACACAATTTTCCAGGAGAGCCATTCAATGATTTTAACTTCTATATGTTGCGCATATAAAGGCATATTTTCATTTTTATAGCATGTGGTAAATTTTTATAGATCATGATATTGAGTACGTTTATATGTCATTAACTCAAAGGTCGTGTTTATTGAGTTATGGCACTATTGAAGTAAATGAGCGATATATTCCCATACAACTTTTACAAATTGAAAATCTACTTTTAGGCTGCAAATAGGTTGCCTCAGCAAGCCCTGCATATTTGAAATAAAATTACATAAAGCATGACTCAATTATATGGTTGGCTCATCTCATCAGCCGATTTTAGTTATTTGATTTCATGGTAGATGGGATTGTCAAAAGGAGATGGCAAACCCAAAATGAAACCAACACATTGGCAACATTTTCTTACACACACAAAAACTGCTAAGTTTTATGTTTCCATTCCATACCATTCGCACCATTCGCACCAATACACAGATTTTGGCAATTTGAACAGACATATTTTGTTATTGTACGGATGAGCCAACCATATAGTTGAACCATGTACATAAAACTAATAAATCAAAACATTTGAGTCAGAAGGAATTATGAAAATCTCTAAACCCACAACCAAATTAAAAAAAACCTGACTTCATATTTAGATCTGAGTTTAGTTTTAAAGACCTTTTCCAAAGTAATCTACCATTTTCTGGATCTAGACTGCTTTTTAATATTGCTCAAAAATTCACTATAACCGAAATATGGAATAGATTGAAGATACGTCCAAGAGGGCGTTGTAACGGGTTGGAAATAAGTGGTATGTATTGGCGATGTGGTTATAAGGAAATTAGCTATGTTTTTTTAAGTGCGAATGCTAATGAATTTTTATTATGTCATTGAAAGCTTTGTGAAAATCAGCTAATAAACGGGGTAGCCATTGTGTTCTGTGCATGCTCTATAAATGTTGAAAATTTTCTGGGGTAGGAGTAACTGTATTAAGGCTTTACCATTTACTTAGGCAACAATTTATTCAGAAAAGAAAACGCTATAAGTGGATTTTAGATACTAAAACGGCACCATATTTGGGGGTTTTTTTTAAGTTTTTTAAACTTTATTCATTTACATATATTACGAACAATTTTTATACAAAATATAGTCAACTAATGAAGCCGTTAACGCCAAATTGATGTAATCGAAAAAAATGTTCGGTGTTGCATTTTCCGTACGAATCGAAAGCCAAGTGGCCTTATTGTGTAATTCGATTCGAAAGTTGCTAAATCCTATTTTTATCAAATCCGAAAAAAAAACTCTCGAATTGAGTTACAGAATAAGGCGCCAGGTCCGCCAAATTGCCTTTTTTTCTTTCTTAATATCAGAGTGATGTCCGACCTATTTTTATGCGCTTAACACCTCCGAAGAGATTTTATGCCGGTTTCCCTTCCAATTTGCGTTGAGCTAGTTTTAGTTTTTCCTACAAATTGGCGGGGCGGGACCTACTTGTTTTATGCCGACTCCGAACGGCATCTGCAAGGCAGACGAGTTCTCACTGGCAAGGGGCGACCCTCTTCTAATTGAAAAACCTTTATTTGTTGGGTGTGAACCCAGGATCTTCAGTGTGGTAGGCGGAGCACGCTACCGTTACACCACGGTGACCGTCTGGTAATGATTCTGAGAAAACTGTGGAAAAAAACCTCCAAAAAATATGCTTTCGCGCGGTTTTATCCCTAATTTTTTTCTGTAAAACCTGACTTTCTAGAGTCTTCAATTGGTGCTCAATTCAAAGTCCGGTTCCTCCCCTACAACAACCATATAAGACGGTTTTGCATTTGTTAAAAAAAGTTTTAACCTTCCGACCAGTAAAAGACTTGTACAATTTTACTTTAAGTACGTGTGTGATACCGTCCTATATGCAAAGGTTGCAATATCTATAATACTATAAAATTTGTTTCAAAATCATTTCAAGTCTAGCATGTCAGGTTCCAGACAAAATACCCGAAAAGAAGTTTTGGGAGTTTTACCCCAACCCTTTTCTCAAAATCATGACGTGATATAGGAACTTTTCAACTTCAGATATACATACGTAGGAAATCACTGATATTAAAAAAACAGAAATCCGCAGTTATGGCCATGATAAAAACACCTACGAGGTATAATTGTTCTCTCTTCTGGTCGGCCATGATTGAACTTTTTTGCGCAGTATAAAATTTAAAAATCAATCTCAGAACAAAAGGAAATAAAATATTCAAACTTGCTTTTGTTTGAGAAATATGTATGTGTGCAGTTGAGAAATTTGAACATTTTTTTTTGTTGCGGAAAAACGTCAATAATGTCAGTAACGATTATACTTTGTAAGTTTTTTTTATCATGATTATGGCTTGTTATTATTCTCTCTCTAGACAACATTCTCTTAAACACTTAGCAACTCTCTTGCAAGGCTAATAATTTACAACAGGGATCAATTGCTAATACACCTCCAAAACTTGTCCAAATGACCCCGGAACCCTCTGAAACCGGGGGTGGGATACATAGTATTTTTGCGCAGAACATCTTTCCGCTTGTAGAAAACTACCCTGTCCGGTCCCCAATGGTGTGGGATTAAAAACTTATCCGTGCAACATGACTTTGTACCGAATTTTTTTTCCTGTGTACAACAAAATTACAAGAACCACATGAAAATTGTTAGCTTCAACTTAGAAATTTTTATTATTAGTTAGAAAATATTTTGTTAGAAAATATTTTGGGCTATTTAAAAATTGAATTTGCAATATGGAAAAGTAAAATATTCGTCGCTATAGGGACGCTTTCCTACTATTTTTCGCATTTTATCGGTTCTTTTTGGGGAAAATCGACGAATTTGTTACAAAAATCGACGGATATTTTACTTTTCCATATTGCAAATTCAATTTTTAAATATCCCAAAATATTTTCTAACAAAAATAATAATAAAAATTTCTAAAAAAAATATTTTCTAACAAAATTAGGGAGGCTCGAAATTCATTTCAGACCTATGGTCCCATGGACAATATTATTCAGTATGACTCATAGTATAGAAACTGGATGTGCACCTGAAGTTTTTCTCCCATACAATTTGACCCGCCCTAATTTACATAAAAAGTAAATCAACAAATCTATTCTTCTTATAAAATGTAAAATCACAACAAAAATAATTTCATTCTAAAGGCAAATTTATGAGATCTGAAATGCTTCAAATGTTTTAAGTTCTACATGGAAAACTAACTTTAAAAATTTTTTTACTTTTTACTAAAATTTGTTATCTTAAATGTTTAATTATCTAAATTTAAAATACCATCTGTATTTAATTAGCCAGACTTGTTCATACTGCTTTAAACAATGTTTTGTTATTGATATTAGAGAAAAATTACATTTTAAAATATTTAATTCGCGTTTTTTATATTTCTTTTCCAAAATGGTATAGTTGTAAAAAGTTATTTCGAGCATTATAAATTGATCAAACATTATATTAAAAAATACATTATTTTTAAAGTTGCCAATTTTTGATTGGTTTTTCATACAAAAAGCTTAGCATTTTAATTGTCAGTTGCTTCTCGTCAAAAAATGTTAGTCAAGAACTTTAGACATTTTTTCAGTTTTTTTATGTTATTTTTTAGTTTGGAGCAAATATTAATTAAAACATAAATGTCAGGGATTTTGAGTTTTTCAAAAATAAAACTTGAAAAACTGTGATAACAGAATATTCAATTATGACTATTTTAAATACGGAAGTGGACATTCGTCCCCAAAAAACTTTACATATGACGTATAATGAAGTAAAATAGCGAGAAAAGAAAAAATCTACAAATAAACTTCAGAAATTTTGTATTGAGTATTTCGGACAGTCTTAAAATAATATTTTTTTTTCGGCGGCTTTTTTTATGCCGAAGAAAAAGTGAAAATTAGGTAGATTGGACATGGAATGGCGCACGCTTATACACATAACAAGCATAGAGCGAAAACTACTAATCTCACTAGTCGATTTTGAGAAGACGGTTTCGAGAAGCCATTTCATGTTGTTTTAATTCATGTAAATCTTAACAGTAGCATTCGTAGTTTTGCTAGATCTTGTTCACGCTTCTTATAAAATTGTGTTGCTATGCATAGCGTTGTTGTTTTATAGTATGTCAGGTATTATTATTGTGGTATTGTAACTCGCAACTGCCTATCCAACAAAAAAAACAAGTTATTTAAGATTTGAAACTTTTACAGACAGAAGAGTTTCTTATTACATATTTTGTTACAACAGGGTTAGCATATGTATGTTCTCCAAAATCGCGTAGTTAACTGATCAGTAAGCTTAATATGTATGTATGTATTAAAATTATACAATTATTACACTTTAAAATAAAATATAAGCCGGTGAAAAATCAAATCGTGTCAAACGTTAGATTATTACTAGAAATCTTATGCTGCTATTGTTAATATAGTTATGATGACATGAATTAGTTTTCTTATGTATATATGAATGCATAATATAGCGTTGCTTTAAATATTGTTAATTACACAGCAAATCAATTGCGTTTCATCATCATCATCACTTACTTTATAAGCGTTTAATCGTTTAAACGATTTTGGGCAAAGAGGCATCATAATCCACCAACTTTAAATATGAAAATTCAAATTCACTTTGCTTTTTAAATTCTATTATTTCGATTTGTATAAGCATATGCATGCATACATATCTATTTTGATTCATATTATTCAACATTAAGTAAATTAGATTTTATATAAATTTTATAAATGTTCGGTACTCTTAAGCACAAAATGCATATTTTTACCAGACCTGTTAAATAATAATTACTAATGGTAATGATTAGCCGTTCCATTGATTATTTTCTTTAAGCGCCATTTAATGATTACTGCCATTATTTTCTATTTTTAATGATTCATTTTCAATTGATGAAAAAAATAATAAAAAAAAATCATGATTTTTTACGATTATTGAAAAAAATCAAAAGTAATCCAAAATCAGAAAAAAAAATTTTAAATAATCAAAAGTAATTGATTACTTTTGATTTTTTTAATTTTTTTTATTATATTTCCGCTTTGTTGAAAGAAAAATTCTCGTTTGTTGCATGCACGGGATAATTTCGACACACAAGTACATTTTAGGATGCAATAGTAAATCGTAAGCGCTTACCGAGGCGAATATATACATGCAATATATAGGGCGAAAAGTATATGAGCGTTGATTCAAACATATTCTCAGGTAAGTATATACACATGTGCATTATTTGCTACACTCATTATATAAAATAATAATGGTTTCATCCTTAAGTCAAGCCAATTTTGTTTTGTATCCAAAATTAATATATCCGCTATTTCGGATTAAGTTATGGCTATGCACTGATTGTTTTGTAATCAAAGTTTATCATATTGGTCGCTTTATTTTAGTAATATCGGTTTCATATCATCGCCACTATGTGAGTGTTCTTCGACCCATTTAGAGAGCTTATTTTTTCGTTAATATCTTTCGAACGACTCAAAATTTTTGGTTTTCGTCTTCGGATTATTAATACTGAGATCAAGCCCAGTCTTTTGTATGTATGTATTTATTTGAAAATTTGTTCCTAGCACAACAATTTTGACAAATTATTTAACAGTGCTAGTCATGAATAGCATGAGCTATAAAAATTGAACATTTATAATAATAATAAATTAGATTAATCAAATTAAATTAAATATAACGGACAATATATATATTTTCTTGGAAAATATCCAACCATGTCATAAAAATATGTATGATAGGCAAACAAATGTGTTTGGAATTTCCATTGTTAGTAATAAAAATATGGCTCACTATGCAAGGTATGCGTCGGATGCATATATAGACACGATAATTACATATACATACCCACCTAATGTATGTACCCATATGCCTAGAGAAGCGCTCACGATATACCGTTACATCCACCAATGTACTTGTATGTACAAAATAATCAGTGTATAGCCATAACGTTATCCGAAATAGTGGATATATTTCTTTTGGATATAAGAAAATTGGCTAGACTTAAGGATGAAACCATAAAGGATCGTTGCTAAATGAAAGATTTTGGACGCCAACCTATGAATCCAATTTTTTTTACATATTGTCGGGCAATTAGAAAAACAGCCGTTTTCGATCCCACATTATTTTATATAATGAGTGTAGTAAACTATGCACATGTGTGTACACTTACTGAAGAATATGTTTAGATCAACGCTTATATACCATTCGCCCTATATGTTGCATGTATATACATATTCGCCTCGGTAAGCGCTTACGATTTACTATTGCATCCTAAAATGTACTTGTATGTGGAAATTATCCCGTGCAAGCAACAAACGAGAATTTTTCTTTCAACAAAGCGGAAAAAATAATCGAAAATTATCAATTAGAAGAAATTCAAAAATAAACAAACAAAAAAAACAAAAATAATCAAAAGTAATCAAAATGATACTTTTGATTTTTTTTTCAATAATCGGAAAAAGTCATGATTTTTTTTTATTTTTTGCTAATGGTAATCAATTAGTAATTGCTATTTTCGGAAATAGCCATTGACCATTAAAATAGCAATTTAATTAATTGATTACTAATGCTAATTCAAATTTAACAGGTCTGATTTTTACACACCTACACATAACCATAATCAAATACTTTCGATTCGATTATGTCCCACTTCTTGTCGTGTCGTTCGCCATCGGTTTGAGACTTCTTTTTCTGTATTTCTGGTTATTTTTTGTTACTGTTTAAGAAGATATTCCTTTAAATAATAGATGTACATATGTTTAATTGTTCTATGGCAGTAGCTTTATAGTTTACAAAAAAATTTTGCAACTCAAACAAAAAAAAATTCACTTAAATAATATTTTTAAAATACAAACAACTTATAACTAAAATATAGAAAAATAATTAACATGTGTACAATTCATAAGACATAGACTTTTCGCCATTACATACAGTAAGTAGAAACACCCGCACTTAACTTCTCAACATATGTACATATAACAAGATTTTGAAACTTAAGCATTTATTAAATTGGTCCACACTAAATCAAACGCCTTGCGTTTATTAAATTTTCTTTATTTATTTAATCTTCCCAACTAATACGTTCCAACAAAACAAACGGTTGCATTTCAGCTAGTTGCCAGCAGCAGTTTGTGTCCACACCACCTGCAGCAGCATCACTTTGATCATTTTCGATCTTTATTATTGTCTGTTCCATCTTTATTGGCTTGTCGATCATTATTGCCTTTATTGACTTTTCGACATCCTCATTGTCAACATTAGCAGCTACTGAAATACATTCATGCATCAAACTTTCCTGTGTATGTGCCGACTGTGTACGTGGACGCAGCGTGCGTTGACGTTCGCAGTCAGTGTAGTCAGATAATGATAAAAATGGTGACGTTTTACCTTGTTTAACAATATTATCGTCACCAGTAGCTGTGTCAAAATACGCCGCTGGCATTGTGGTTGTCTCCGTCCTCAACTCGTTTTGTTATTTTCGTTTACGCACAGGTACACGCTGCTCAGCTAATTCCATACCCGAAGCTGTATCCGATGACGTTGGCCTATTTCCATCTGTTTTTACTTTTTTCTTCTTTACCGGCTTGGCATCTGTAAGTGGTGCTGGAGATTGTGACTTAGATTTACGCAGTTGCTCGTATAGATTTAAATTTTCTGCTTGCAGTTCATTATCAATATTAGCACATTTTTTCCCGACACGTTGTTGATTTGCTTTTGACAAATTTTCTTCAGTTTTTTTTGCTTTCAATTTGTCAGCGGATTCAATTTGATTTAGTTTTTTTGAATTCTTATTTGTGGATCCTTTTGGGCGACCACGCTTTTTTCCTGATTTCGTTTTATCTGTGGTGTTATTTGGTGCTGTTGTTGCTGCCTTCCTTACTTTCTTTTCCTTCATTTGATACATAGGCGGCACAAATATCTTTATTGATGGAAAGCTGTTACCCGTATAGGCATGTGAAATATTTGCTAAATTAACTGGTGGTACAACAGCGCTTGCTGGTAGCACAACACAATGTTCAACATCGCTACTATCCGCAGTATGCTCCTGCAATCGACTGCAACCGTATACAAAATTTCCATTCAATTCACCAGCACTGCTATTTTTTCGTTTACGTACTAATAGCTGTGATTGTGAATCGTTAGATTTTTGTTTTTGATTTCGTCGACGCGTTTGATTTTGCTTAAGTACTGCGGGTTCTGCAGTTGTCGATGGTGTGCTGCCGCCTCCGTCTCCACCATCACCATCACCGCAGCCATTATCGCCAACACTTTGCAAACTGAGATTAGCACTAGTACCTGTTGTGGTAGTGTTACTGCTGCTCATCTTGGCGGTATCTTCGTCATCAGGAAATTTAGTACTGGGAGTAAAATGCACATTCAGATTTGCTAACTCGATGGCAATAGTTGGCCGCCTTTGCCTTAGTATAGTTTTATTGATGGGCATATTGTTAGCGCTTTCAAGTGGCGTAAATTCATCGGAAATTTTACGTGTTCGCTTACGCAAAGGATACAAATTTTCTTGTGATTGATGAGTCGTATCGATTTGACTATTTTGCACTAATAACATAGCAGTATCGTTCATTGTATCTCCAGAAGTATTGCCAATATTGGAGCGCTGTGTAGATACATCAATGGGTTCTTGTGCTGAAGAGACGTCATAGTTCGAGTTTTCTGAATTTGCTGAATGTATTCAAAGTAAATATGTTTATATCAATAGATATACGTATAAATAGAAAACAAAGTGATATAATATCGATTGCTGAGTGGAATATCACCCTATCTCGGCCGCCGCTTCGAAAATGCTCTATCTCAGAAAACGTTTAAATAACGCCTTACCTCAGAATTTGATTGAAGAAACGCCCTATCTTAGAATTTTTTGGGCGTTTTTTAAACAAATTCTGAAATATGGCATTTGACAGGAGTAATCACTTTTTACGGAACTTTTATCCCGACTTATCCTAACGTCTTTCTTCCTGTCCCGATAGAGATTTTTTTAGAGGTGGTTTCAAATTGCTCATGTTGCTGTTCTAACACCAAAACACAACCCGCAGTTTTGGGAACCAAAGCCCCTTAACCCCAGCGGGGTGTCGGAAGTACGCTTCCGCTGTTCAGTGACTTCCGTGCGCAGGCTGTTGACGGCAAGCTTTCCTTGTCACTACGTACACGTTTTACGCTGCACAGAGACGTGGCATATCTTGGTTCCCACACGGTAATGAACCGAGACGATATTTGAGCTCGACATCGATTATTGCTTAAGTATACTTGCATACGAGGGAATGGGAGAATAAGAGGAAACGGCACAGGTAGAAAAAGAGAACCGAAAAATAGCAGAGGGCGGAGAAGGCGGAGGATGATGGAGGAAGAAAATCTTCGGTATCTTAACTGGAAAATCATTTTTTTTACTCTTTTTTTAATGTTTTCAAAAGCACGGCAGGCATTAAAACATGGATTTATTTTAAAAGTGAATCAAAGAAAAACTTGTTAACATATCAATAAAAACGAAAAACAAAAAAAAGGTTTTGTAAAAATGGGACAACTCATTGAAACCTCATATAAAAGTTACATGGGGAGTTCCATTTTTATAGTGTTTTTTCCGAAATTCGGATATGTTTTTAAGTTTTCCTTTTACTCACTCCTAAAATAAATCCAAGAGGAAGGATTTTCTCCAATATTATTTGTCAGTCGTTGATAAAGGTGAGCTTTGTTGCGATAAAAATAAATATCTTTGTAAAAATTAAGAAACTTAAATTATATTAAATTAAATTATTCTATTTATTCCCTCTTTGTGGGCGAAACCGAGGGTAAAATTTAGATTTTTTTTTAAATTTGCACTTACCAATGGCCTGCATGGTAAGGTTTATGGCTTCCTCAAAATGTTGTTGCGTCGCTGGTGGTGTTATTGATTGATATTGATGGTGATATTCTGCTGGCTCCGCTTGTGCCAAAACCGGTGCTATCATCGCATCCGCTTTTTCTGACTCTTTTGCAATTGTGATTTTTGTTTTTGATTCGTTCGACTCTTCTGAGCATAATGTTGTTTCGGATGTGTCTGCGATTGCCGTTAGCGGATGTTTTGTATTCAAAGAATCAGTTGGAGTTGGCGTAGCTTTTAGTGTTGGTGGTACCTTTCGTAATTCGTGTTGATGTTGTTCGGCCTCCGCGGGCAAACTTCCTATTATTGAGGGTAATGGTGTTGGTACAGGTGTGGGCACATCACGACTTTCGCCGCTAAGCAAATATGTTGGCAATGTTGGCGTAAAATCGAAATTCAACAAAGTAAGTATGCTATCCTTTACTACATGATGTACGGGTTTCAACAAATTGGGTAATTTTTTTAAATTTTCCAATTGTGACATGGACTCACTGTTATAATCTTCAATAGCTGACGAACAACAAGATGGACCATCTTCAGTTGCGATTGGTGGACTTATCGGTTCATATTGTGGTTGATAAACGGCGTCACCACCAATTGCTGGGACTGGTGGTGGTGAAGTTATTGCACGCGATTCCACATCGTTTGTTATATTAATTACAAGCGGCGATTTAACAACGTTTGTAATATTAGATGAAACTGTGCCATTTGGTAATATTTTATTTGAGATCGTATTTTCTTCAACGGGCTGCAACGCATCACCACCACCATTGTTTTGATTTTGCAGTTCATTAGTGGCGTTATTTTCTGGCGCTGTATTTACTTTTGTAAATTTATTTGCCATCATAGTGAGACTTGCAGCTGCAGCTCTCATTTCATTGGATATCTCTATTTGAGTATTTTGCTCCGTGATATTGTCTAAGTTGTTAGGCTTAGTCAGAGGTGGCGTATTCATATTATCTTTGGTGCATAACTCTGTGGATAATGTGTCCATTGGTATAGTGGATAAGGAACAAATATTTACAGTTACTTCGTTAGCCGTTGAATTTTCGATAACAAGTTCACTATTAACCACTTCGGTGAGTGCTGTGGTGGGTACAACAACAGCAGCAGCAGCAGCAACAGATGTGGTTGATAGTATACCATCAAATCTTCTAGGTGTCACATCCACAACTTGTGTAACGACAGCATCATGCTTGGTCCTACTTCTAAGTTTCTCTCCAATAATATTGCTGCTATCAATATTAAAATTAAAGTCCTTACGTACACTGCTTACAGCTGCTGATTTTTTGATCTTCAGCGATGCCACTGGCATTCGCTGTTGCGGCCCTTCACATGCTTCCGACTCAGTCATCGCCGTTGACTCAATACGTTTTTCAACGTTGGTATTTTCAGTGTTCAGGTTATCAATTCGTTGTATATTAGTAATATGTGCAGTGATTTGCTTTTGAATATTATCTAGCTTCATTGCATTTTCAAAATGGGCTTCCTCACTTTCAGCATTTTTACTATTTGCATTACTAGCTTTATTTGTATCATCGTTTATATAGTTACCTATATTCTCTAATACCTTTTCGAATATATTCATATTTTCAGATATTTTAATATTTTTACAGGGCGATGCTTGTTTTCGTGCGGCCCTCCTCCGCAACCCTTTCTTAGTACGTAATTCAACTGTTGACAATGCTGTTGCTTCACCCAATTTGTTCCCGTGCATTTCCATAGATTTAGTATTTTCTTGTACTTTTTTAATAACTTCCTTAACATTGCCATCATATTTTTATCCATCTCCAGCAATTGTGCTTCGAGGTGCTTCTTCAGCAGCTCAAAGGATTCTCTAATATCTGATTTATTAGATTGTGTTGGTTTCAGCATTGGTTGCGGTGCAGTGACATCAAGCGGTCGCAATTCATGATTTTCTTGTTCACTAAGCATGAAAGGTATTGCAGATGCTGATCTCAACCTAGACGATATATCTTTAGTCACCTTCTCGTTTGAATTATTCAATGCAGAATTCTTCATATTTGAGTCTTGCAAACGCTTCAAGCGTACTCTAACGGTTTTGGTTAACGTATGCGGCGATACATTCAACAACCACGATGTTGCGCTGGAAGGAAACTCTGTATTACTACATGGATCTCGCATACTACTACGTACATCAATACGTTTACGATTGGTTGTGGATGTGGTTGCGCTTTTGTTTGGTGTTGAAGCTGCTGATGGCCTATGCTTTACACCTATTCTAGACGATTTGGGTGAGGCACATGTAAATGATGCATATTGATTTAGTGGCAATAACTGCTCAGCTGTAGATGATGTAGGTGTCATGGACCTTGTGCCACGCTTACGTAATATTCGGCCTGCTACAATAGTTGGTGTCGACAATTTCGTCTTTTCGGATATACCTTTTTCACTTGCCGCTTCAATAGTAACTTTCGTTGATGTAACAGCATTTGTTTCTGCAATAGTGCTTGTTGACAATTGATTTAAGTTCACAGTTTTATTTGAGGTATTTGTTGCATTCAACTTCTTGTTTTCGGAATTTTCCAAATTTGCTTCTCTTCTTCTTGGCGAAGATCTCACTTTTCTTTCGACAGCTTCTTTAGACACTATTGCTACAGACATACGACGTCGCAGTATTCTTGTGGGTAATTTGTTATCTTGATCTTTTTCTGCTGTTATCAAATTTTCATCAACCGCTGTGACACTTCTAACTGTTGCATTATCCGTCACAGTGTTTATATCTTTTGCTTTTACCCTCACTGTCGCATTCTTCTTTTCATTTTTTTCCAACGCATTTTCGTTCGTGTTATTTATGGCCTCACCTGTTTGCTCATCATTCGCTTTGATACGAGTGTTTGATTTTCGTTTGGTTTTTGTGTTGTGCTGCACTTTTCTTTCCTTCACTAACATACGTTTACGTTTCAAAAGAGGAGACGATTGCGGCTGTTGTTGCTGGCCTGCTTGTGGTTTTTGTGATTCAAGTTCCTCTACACCGACTATCTGTTTAGACATTTCGTCTCGCTGCCGCTTCACTTCAGTAATTTCTGCCATTAAACGTTTATCTTCCATAAGTTTCTGTTTCGCTAAATTTTGGAATTCTTGACGTTTAAGTGCCCGCTGCCGTTGCATTTCCCTTTGCTTCTCTAGCAATTCATTAATGAAAGCAGCTTCCTTTCTCTGATACTCGATAACATGTTCATTTTCCTCCATCAACACTTGACACTTCTTTCGCAACTTAGGATCCTCTGCTAGCTCAGCAGGTATATATACAGGACTCTCTGATCGCATACTTTCTGGTGAAGACGTATGTTGACGTGGTGGTGGTGATCGTAAGCTACACACAGACTGTGGTGAGTTTGTAACATGTCTCCAGGTATCCAATGGTGGTAGTAGTGGTGGTGGTGCATTCATAAATTTACGGGAATTATGTGCAGCCTTTGGTCTGATTGCTGCAGTAGTAGGCGCATTTAGTTGGGGTATATCGATCTTATTGACTAGTGGTGTAGGTGGCTTAGTTATTTTATAACCGCTAAACAACGTTGTAATAGCGTTGATGTGCTCTAAATGGGATGAAAGGAAAGGACATTTGATATTTGTTAGTATATTTTTGGTCAAATTTTTGCGAGGTTTTAATATATAATAAATATACATATATGATTTACAGTTTTAAATACTTATTTAGTATTTTACTTCTTTTTTTTAATTTTTCTTCTTTTTTCAATATATGTACATATATTAGGGCGGGTCAAATTGTATGGGGAAAAATGGGGGGAAAAAATAACTTCAGGTGCACATCCAGTTTCTGAATCTATGGGTCATACTGAGTAATATTGTCCATGGGACCATAGCACATAGAGGTATTTGACCAATCTGGGCGGCCAAAATTATTTTTTGGCTTTAAATAGTTTAATTATGTTACTCATGGTGATTTCAGTTATACCTAACTATTTATTTTATTTTATTATATATACAGTGGTCCAAAAAAGTCTACGGACAGCAAAGTTTCTTAAAAAATCATTGTTTTTTGCTTTAAATTGTTTAATTATGTTACCCATGGTGATTTCAGTTATATTTAACTTTTTATTTTATTTTATTAAATAAACAGTGGTCAAAAAAAGTCTAGTTGTTGTTGTTGTTGTTGTAGCAATGCTCGCCCCACCTAATAGCCGCGACCGATCACAAATTGTCATCAATATCCTCTAACGGGAGTCCAAGGAAACTTGCCGTTTCAACAGGGGTGGACCATAAGGAAAGGGGTGTTAGAGGCGTTGGTTCCACATTACAATTGAAGAGATGGTTGGTGTCATGTGGGGACACGTTGCAAGCGGGGCATACATTTTGTATGTCGGGGTTGATTCTGGATAGGTAAGAGTTTAACCTGTTACAGTATCCAGAACGAAGTAGAGCAAGAGTGACACGCGTTTCCCTGGGGAGTATGCGTTCCTCTTCCGCAAGTTTTGGGTAATGCTTTTTGAGTACTGGATTCACCGGGCAATTCCCGGCATAAAGGTCCGACGCCTGTTTGTGGAGTTCACCAAGGACCTGCTTGTGTTTTTTGCTTCATACGGCTGAGTTCTCAGGTGCCGTATGCCCTCAAAATTCTTACGGAGATGACTCCTTAAGCCCCTAGGCGGTGCTGGTTCATCAATCAGATGTCTGTTGGGATGCCCAGGTTTCTGGGTATTCAACAGGAACTGTTTGGTCAGCATCTCATTTCTCTCCCTGATGGGGAGTATTCTCGCCTCATTATGCAGATGGTGTTCTGGGGACATAAGAAGACAGCCCGTGGCGATTCTGAGAGCAGTATTTTGGCAGGCCTGTAGTTTCTTCCAGTGGGTGATTTTTAGGCTTGGCGACCATATGGGTGACGCGTAGCACGTAATCGGCTGGCTAATTGCTTTGTATGTATTCATGAGCGTTTCTTTATTTTCCCCAAGTACTGCCAGCGAGGGATTTGAGGATTTTTTACGGCTCTGAATTCTCGGAACAATTGCGGCTGCGTGCTCACCAAAATGTAGATCCTGATCAAACGTCACACCCAAGATTTTGGGGTGTAGGACAGTCGGTAGCGTAGTGCCATCGACGGGCATGTTCAAAATGGTCGACATTTGGGGCGTCCATGTTGTAAATAAGGTCGCGGAAGATTTAGTCGGTGATAATGCCAGGTTTCGCGAGGCGAAAAAACTGGAGAGATCAGGGAGGTAGCCGTTTATTTTATTGCATAGCGCATCGATCTTTGGGCCTGGGCCTGTGGCCATTATTGTGCAGTCATCGGCGTAGGAAACGATTGTGACTCCTTCCGGTGGTGAAGGTAGCTTAGATATGTAGAAATTAAACAAAAGTGGGGATAGGACACCACCCTGTGGCACCCCTTGTTTAATTCTCCTTGGTTTTGATGTTTCCTTTCTAAATTGCACCGATGCCTGCCGACCACCCAGATAATTTGCGGTCCACCTTTTAAGACATGGGGGAAGGGTAGACCCTTCCAGGTCCTGCAGTAACGAGCCATGGTTGACCGTATCGAAAGCTTTTGATAGGTCTAGCGCTACGAGTACTGTTCTATGGTGTGGGTATTGATTTAAACCGCAATTTATCTGGGTGCTAATGGCATTTAGCGCAGTGGTAGTGCTATGGAGTTTTCTGAAGCCATGCTGATGAGGGGCTAGCTGCAAATTTGCTTGGAAATAAGGGAGCAAAATGGCTTCAAGCGTCTTTGCCACTGGCGATAGGAGAGATATCGGACGATACGACTCACCTATGTTAGCTGGTTTCACAGGCTTTAGTAGCGGGACCACCTTGGCCATTTTCCATTTCTCAGGTATGACATAGGTGGAAAGAGACAGATTGAAGACATGCGCTAAATATTTGAAACCGTCTTTCCCTAGGCTTTTAAGCATCGGCATGGCTATGCCGTCTGGGCCCACTGCTTTGGATGGTTTAGCACGACCAATGGCGTCCTCAACCTCTTTAGCGGTAATGGTGATTGGTGACGCGCTGAATTTGTGTTTATGTGCGTGTCTATTGGCTCTCCGTCTATCTTTGTTGACCGTAGGATGCATTATATATTGTCGGCAAAAAGAGCGCTCGCCCTTTTTTTCGCGTCCGACAGCACTTTGTCGCCAAAGGCGATGGAAACTTTGTCTTTGTGCTTAGTCGGATTCGATAGGGACTTTACGGTGGACCAAAGTTTACCCACACCGGTAGAGAGGTTACAACCTCTTAGGTGCTCTTCCCATTTCGCCCGCTTGTGTTCATCCACAAGCAATCTGATGCGTTGGTTTATATCCCTTATTTGGGGGTCGCCTGGATCAAGCTGTCTTATAAGGTCACGTTCTCTCGCTAAGTTAGTATAATAATGTACAACTTACAAGCAGATCGTACGTTTCGCTGATATTTGGCATTTATGAATTTCTATACATGACTTACGTGTGCGGTATTACCAGACTAGTAAATAATCAATACTAAAGCTGAAACTCGTATCCCAATCCGATACACTGTTATATGTAACAGAAGTCCAGTCGTATGGTTATTAACATTATTTAGGGCTCATCATCAGAGGGTATGTCAGACATCTTTTAATATAACCGCATACAAGAGTATGGGGCGTGGCACGGTACCAATCATCACCATATTGCATATATATTCTTTTTATGCTACAGCAAGATCACGCGCCGAATTTCAACAAAATTGGAGTACGCTTACTATTTTTTATTGCTCACCCTATGGAGATGGCACCACCGTCGTGCAACGCTAAAAATTACCAATTTTTTCAAAAAAGCGGGAATAAGCGGGACCAATCTTTCCACTATTTAAATTAACAAAACACAGGCTTTCTAAAAAAAATTTCAATCAATGCGGGGCACTAAAACAAAAACCTTTTGGAAAAAAAATTGGGAAACAATTTTGTCCCAATACATCACTTTTTAAAAATTATAGTACGAAGGCGTTAAGGACAATATAAATCTTAAAATACATAAATATTATACACATTTACCTGTTTCATAAGAATCCATGGCTTCTTTTTTATAAACTTCACTAAAACCCGTAAAAATATCAATTGAAAATGTATATACACTAAGAACGTGAAAAACTTCCGCAAGATACGCACGAATGGTCCAACTTTGAGTGGATGTCCACACTAGGCATTTGAATTATGATAATAAATAATTACTGATTCTAATACGGTTGAGTATTGGCCTACTAAAAATATTTTTATACTCAGCTGAGCAGAGCTCACAGAGTATATTAACTTTGTTCGCATAACGGTAATCCGTAACGGCATAAACTAATCGAGATAGATATAGACTTCTATATATCAAAATGATCTGGGTGAAAAAAGAAATTCATTTAGCCATGTCCGTCCGTCCGTCTGTAAACACGATAACTTGGGTAAATTTTGAGGTATCTTGATGAAATTTGGTATATAGGTTCCTGGGCGCTCATCTCAGATCGCTTTTTAAAATGAACGAAATCGGACTACAACCACGCCCACTTTTTCCAAAAGACGGATAAAGCGATGAAACTTGGTAGGTGCGTTGACCTTACGACGCAAAATAGAAAATTAGAAAAATTTTGGACAATGGGCGAGTCAACGCCCACTTTTAAAAGAAGGTAATTTAAAAGTTTTGTAAGCTGTAATTTGGCAGTCGTTGAAGATATCATGATGAAATTTGGTAGGCACGTTACTCCTATTACTATATGTGTGCTAAATAAAAGTTAGCGAAATCGGATGACGAACACGCCCACTTTTGAAAAAAAATTTTTTTAAGTCAAATTTTAACAAAAAATTTAATATCTTTACAGTATAAAAGTAAATTATGTCAACATTCGACTTCAGTAATGATATTGTAACGAATTTACTTGCAATCCTTTTATTTGCAACCCTCTGCTAAGTTCGTATCACTAAACTGTTGAATAAATAACTCCAATAGGTAATAATGCAAAATGGCCTTTATTAAAGTACTTCACAATAACACTCAAACTGTGCAACGAATAGCTTGCTTAATAACCAAACTGATTGATAGCTCAAATGAAACTCTACTATTCAAAATAATACTGCTCTTGCTCGCTAGATAGCGTCTTAGTCGAAACTGCTTGACAACTCAAATCAAACTGAATTCCAGCGCCTCTACAATTGTCGCCTTTTATACTCTTTGATTTCAACCTTCGCATCTTCTAGGCGCTTCCAGAATCTACTAGTCCAGCAGCTCTCAAACTTCTCAGCTGTAACTACAATTGCACAATTTTATACATCTTCTAGGCGCTTCCAGAATCTACTAGTCCAGCAGCTCTCAAACTTCTCAGCTGTAACTACAATTGCACAATTTTATAGTGTTTCTCATTGCATACTTATAGGAGTATCTCAGATATATGCATGTGTTTGTGCATGACTCTCCGCTGCTCGTATACGTACATGGTACATATGTGTAGACGCCATAATTGATTCGTTTATGTAGATACATAATGATTGAATTATTGATGTGAATTCACGTTACTGCTTAGCATCGGCTTAGAGATAGCAGCACCCCTTAGTTTTGCTAATATTCGTAACACTGCCCTCCACTTAAGTCTGATCGTCCCGATCAGACAAATCTCTCGATCTAAACGCTGCTAACCTCTCCAA